>CAUYSK010120174.1:0-85796 GCA_963575035.1 Avahi laniger
GGAGGCTGGATACTGCAGGTGTGAATAATTTAATCAAGGAGGAAACTATGGGAAAAGAAAAGGACATTTTAAAAATAGATAAGTTTAAAAAATATCAATAGTTTTGGCCGGGCGCGGTGGCTCACACTTGTAATCCTAGCAGTCTGGGAGGCCGAGGCGGACGGATTGTTTGAGCCCAGGAGTTCGAGACCAGCCTGAGCAAGAGCGAGACCCCGTCTCTTCTAAAATTAGAAAGAAATTGATTGGACAACTAAAAATATATAGAAAAAATTAGCCAGGCATGGTGGCGCCTGTAGTCCCAGCTACTCAAGAGGCTGAGGCAGTAGGATCACTTGAGCCCAGCAGTTTGAGGTTGCTGTGAGCTAGGCTGACGCCACGGCACTCTAGCCCAGGCAAGAGAGTGAGACTCTGTCTCAAAAAAAAAAAAATGCCAAGTATATTAAGCCATGTAGAAAATATTTTTTTCATGAATAACAGGAGTTAGGTTCTAGGCCCAAATAATTATAAATATGTTTTCACCTACACGAATAGTCAATGGGACATTCAAAAGAAATAGGGACATGTGACAGTTTGCTGTCATGAAGGGTGACCCTGTGCAATGCAGGGTGTCTGGCACCGCCAGTTCTTGCCCACTCAGTACCAATGACAGCCACCCCGGTCGTTGTGACCACGGAAAGTGCTCCAGTGATTGCCAGGGAAACTGCCAAGAGGCGGGTCCGCCCCACTCTTAGAACCACTGTCTCGGGTGGAGAAACTTGGCATTTGACAGCTCCCTTGGATTTCCTCGTGGCTGCCTGGGTCACGCATTCCCAGTCTCAGGAATTGTAGGGAATACTTTTGGGGTGGAAAAAGACATTTAATAGCAAGAACAGGAGACCTTGCAAGAGATACCTGTGAGTTTTGGCCGGGATGTCCTGGTCTGACACTCCGGGCAGCCCTGTGGGTTCTTGGGCAGAGAACGGCGAAAGGGGCCTGGTGGGGCCTAGAGGCGGCAGCTGGAGAAGAGGAAAGACGAGCTCGGGCAGGAGCAGAAGACCCGCCGGGAGCCGCCTCTGCATCAGGAGACACGGCAGACGACAGAGCAGAGGACGCTTCTCGATCAGAGTGGGAAATAACTACAAAGAGTGGTCGTGACCAACCGTGGAATCTCAAGACAGCGTATAAAGGGCTCCCCTCCCAGCACGGTCTCCGTCCAGAGACGACGCCAAGTCATTAGAAAGCTCTGGAAAGAAAGGCACACTGCAGGGTTGGAGCATGGCCCCGCCTTGGAAAGTTCGCTAGAGCAAGGAGAGGTCAGGAGTCATGCTTCAGGTTTGCTTCGGTTGGCAAAGGCTCAGAAAACGTCCATCGACACTCGTCTCACTCTGGGTCACTTAACTCAGCTCTGAAATCGGTTTCTTGCTCAGAGCAGCATTTCGAGGTTTGTAAACTCCAAGGAGAGAAAACTGTTCATACACGATCGTGTTATTGCGGTTGAGCAGTTTTATTCTCAAAGACTTAATTCTCCAAATTTTGCTTTAGGAAAATAAAAATTGCAACACACGGTAAGGTGGCGATTAAACCACGTTGGGAGCATTGCCGTGATGATTGGCAGACGTGGCAGAGAATGGGACCTGCCCTCTCAGAAGAGACGAAGAGTCTTTCCGATTACTCTGGACCCTTATTTATCATTTTTGAAGGGTAACGCATTGCTGCTCTTAAATGCCTGAAATTAAAGTAGATGCTGAAAACATAGCCTCTTCTTTGAGCTTATCTTTATTTTTACTGAGCATAATTAACGCAAAGAGAAGTTTACTTTTCAAATGCGGCCTCTCCTCTTTCCCTGCCGCTGTGATCGCATCGACGGGGACGTGGCTGTTGATATTTCATTGCCTCTCCAGCCCCTCAGACTTAGCAAATTTAAAGATTGTTCATAAATAACGAAAGCTGGCTTGTTGCAGAAAGCTCTTATTGCCTGAAAAACAAACTCTAAGAGACGCTACAATGATGTTTGTGTTCTTAAATTTGAGATTGGAAGCAAGAATATTTTCTAAGTAGATTCTGCAAAGTGATCATTGGACCAAAACACATTTTCATGTGTGAAGGTCAGATCCTGGAGCCAGCTTTGAATTAAACAGTGGGGTCTTTTTTTCTCATCATAAACTGGGCTTTCAAAGGTCAGGGAACAGCTAGGTGCCGGTGGGAGGGAAATCGCCAGAATTTCTCCTTCCTGTGTTGAAAACAAGATTAAGAGCAGACAGCGCTGGGGTGTGTGATGCAGGTGGAAGACTGGGGACAAGGGGAGGGGACGGGAGCGTGCTCCCATCAAGGCCCAGCCTGGTGGGGAAGGGAAGCCACGCGAGGTCGCTGTCAGGGCTGTTTGTTTCCTGGGCAGCATTTCGGGAAATCTGCTCTCCTGGCGTCTGCTCCTGGGGTTCAGGAAGCAGAGAGCTCAGGGGCCTGGAGGCAGGCTGGAGCTCCGGACCCCGGCTGCCCCGTCTGTCGGACCCGCAGCCCGGGGAGTCAGGGAGGGACCTTGCTGCACCGCCCCTCCCTCCCTGGTTCCGGGAGGGATGCCGAGGCCATGGCCAGCAGGGCAGCAGAGAGGGAGAGGGGCTCAGAGAAGAGTCTCACTTGAGCCAAAGCGCAGTTAAGGAAATAGTTTAAGAAGCAGAGCAGGGAGCGGGGGTGGGCCTTTCATTAATTAACGTGTGCTGTGCATCCGTCAGAACCAAAGCGCTAATATCACTGTTAGCAATGAGTGGCTAAATCCAGTGAGTTTTGACGAATGCATCACACCTGTGTGACTACTGTGCCAATCAAGGCATGGAACACGCCTGTCACCACAGACATTCCCCGCGAGGCCCTTTCCCGGTCAGTCCGCCCGCCAGCCCTGCCAAGGGTGATGGCTGATCTGATTTCTATCGTTGCGGGTTAGCTTGGCCCTCCCACAGCTCCTGTAAGTGTGACCGTGCAGCGTGTACTTGACCGCGTAGCGTGTACTTGACCGCGTAGCGTGTACCTGACCACGTAGCGTGTACTTGACCGCGTAGCGTGTACTTGACGGCGCAGCGTGTACCTGACCGCGCAGCGTGTACCTGACGGCGCAGCGTGTACTTGACCGCGCAGCGTGTACTTGACCGCGCAGCGTGTACTTGACGGCGCAGCGTGTACCTGACCGCGTAGCGTGTACTTGACCGCGCAGCGTGTACCTGACCGCGCAGCGTGTACCTGACGGCGCAGCGTGTACTTGACCGTGCAGCGTGTACCTGACCGCGTAGCGTGTACTTGACCGTGTAGTGTGTACTTGACCGTGTAGTGTGCGCTCTCTTGTGTCTGGCTGCTTCTGCGCAGCCGGATATTTCGAGATCCACCGCACCATGGATGCGTCCGTCCCCGCATCCGTCAGTTCAAATACCCATCATCTTCCACGCCGTGGATAGACCGTGAGAAAGACACGGCCCCTGCCTTCTTGGCGTTCTCTGTGCACCTTTGGACCCGGCTTCTCTGCGGCCAGGACCCAAGGAAACCCCCACAAAGGTATGAAAGACGCAGGGGGCAGGGTCACTAACGTGGGTGAGAAAGCACGGAGAGCAGCCCCCCCCCTCCCGGGACCAAGCCCCCTGCGGTAGAGGGGAAGGACCGGCTCCTTCTGCGCCGTGACACGTCACGTTCTAGCCAGAAGAGCGTCCAATGACATGAGAAAATGTTGATGATAGGTTAGGAGTGAAAAAGTTTCAGAATGGCGTGTTCAGAATGGCCCCACCTTCTGGGACTTTCCGCGTATGTGACCATATCTGGACACACACTCTGGACGTTGGGCTCACAAGAGACTAAATTCCTCTTTGGGTCTTTCCTTATGTTCCAACTTGTCTGCAGGGAGTATGTGTTACTTTGTAATCAGGAAAAAGCATATTATTAAAAAGAATCATCCCAGGAAAATCCTTTCATCTGGAAAAAAAGGCCTGAAAGCATTTGCAAATCCATCCCCTGCCGCACACGGGACCTCAGAGAAGGGGGGAAATGAACCCTGGCTGGGACGGCGCCAGCACCAGGCAAGACCGCGGTGTTAGCAGCGTCGATCGTCCCCAGGGCCGGGGGGACGGGGCCCTGCGCTCGGCCCTCCTCCTCCTCCTCCCGCCGTGGCCGCCTCTGCTTCCGGAGTCCAGCCGCTGCGGCTCCGTTCTCTGGGAGATGACAGGTGACGCTGTCGTTCCTCCAACCGGCCTTCCCGGTCAGTGCTGGGAGCTGAAGGGTCGAGGTGGCCAGTGCGGCAGGCAGGACGTCCCCCGCCCCAGAGAGGCCCGCATCCTCGTCCCCGAAATCCGTGTGTTCCGTTACGTGGCAAAGGGACTTTGCGGGTGACAGTAAGTTAAGGGTGTTGCCATGGGGCCTGGAAGGCCCAGTGTGATCACTGGGTCCCTAAGTGTCAACGAGGATCAGAGTCAGAGGCGACGAAGATGCCGCGCCGTGGCTTTGATGGTGACAAAGGGGCCACAAACCGAGGAATTCTGGCAGCCTCCAGACGCTGGAAAGGCAAGGAAATGAATTTCCCCCAGAGCCTTCCGTAGGATGCAGCCAGAGCAATGCCTGAATTTAGCTCAGCGGGACCGTGTTGGACTTCTGACCGCCAGAGCCGTGAGATGATAAACCGTTGCTGTTTTAAGCCGTAAAGTCCATAGCAATTTGTCGCGGCAGCCATGCTGGCCTGAGAGAGCACAGGCAGAGACAGGCAGGGTCGGCCTGGCCCGCGGCGGTGAAGGCAGACGGAGCAGGGGACGGGTGGCCGGGGGTCGGCTGCACACCCCGCCACGCCGAGCTGACCCAGACTGGCCGGCGAGGAGGGGGCTCCGGGTGGGGCTGGGCCGGGGAGACGGAGGCGGCAGAGTCCTCGGGGAGGCCCAGGCTGTGTGGCCCCTCACCCTTCTCCTTCAGGGTCCTCAGGGTGGGGGTGTCAGTGCTCAAGTCGACCGCTTCTGCCCCAGCCTGGGAGAGGCCGGGTGTCGGGGACGAGGCCGGCAGAGGCCAATCTTCAGAAACGAGCCGGGCGAGGAACCGGGTCCGCGGAGCTGGCGGAAGCCGGCGGGAAGGGAGCGGCAGTTCTCGTGGTCGGGCTCCCCCGGAAGGCAAAGGCCCGGGGAAGAGTCCATTTTGCTTAACGAGGGGTGATGCGGAGCGTTCGGCCTTACTGAAATCAGCCCTCTCGACTGTGGACAGACGTCCGCGGCCAGACACAGCTGAAAGTCGGTTCCGGCTCCCGCCGGGTGCCTTCTTCACTTACAGCTGGTTCATTATCTATATGACTATTCATGACCGTGTCCTGTAAGCAGACACTGAGGCCCTTCGCGCCTTTCTGCCTTTAAATGTCTAGTCTTGAGGCGTCGTCCTGTAGCTGCTGCTCACAAAGTGGCTTCCGCGCAGTGTCTGCCGTGTGCTCACCAGCAGTGCTCCCGCCTCCCTGGGAGCCTCCTGCAGGATGACAGGTGTCCTGAAACACGCCGCAGGAGCCTCCAGCCTGGCCTCTCCCCGGGGGCCTGGGTGGACCTCATCCCTGGCCGGACCTCAGCCCTGGCCATCCACGGTCTCCGTGACACGCATCTTCCTCTCAAATCGCAGATGCACCTTCCAGCTTCCTCCTCCTGGAGGCCCTCCCAGCCGCCACCTCCAAGTTCAGGTTCAGTGGCCTACCCGATACACCCAGATTTGTCTTGGCCCCCACTAGACAGCCCCGTGAGTGGAGGGGCTGTGGCTGGTGATGACGCAGCAGTGTCCCCAGGGCCTGGCCCGCAGTGGACAGGCGGTGTGTCAGGGGGGCTGACTCCGCGGCGAATAAGAATTATTTTGGAGTGTGCGTGGCCTTCCCCATGTCTGCTTTGCGCTGTGTTTTTAACTATTAGGACTCTTCACGGCAGAGCCCCCTTAGCCCTCGGCTGCGGGGTGGGGGGATCGGGCAGAAGTTATGAGTGGCCTCATGACCCTGAAGGCCCCTTGGTACCCAGCCCCCCCCCATGCTCTGTAATAGGCCTGAGACTCTCCCTCCTAAAAGGTAGAACATCGCTCGTGCTGGGTAGCCCAGGAGGCCTGGACGTCGGTCCCCGCTAAGACACAGCTCCCCACGCTGCTTCCCACAGCACCAGGGGCCGCCTCGGGTGTCGGCTCCGCGGAGTTTCCCAGGATCACAGACCAGCACAAAGAAGCATTGGAAACCCCCTCCTTGGCCATTAAAACTTACGTAACTGGAGGATTTACTTCCTAGTTTCTTTGACAACCGGTCTTGACATTGTTAATGCCGGTCCCCTGTTTCTGCTAGAGCTCAGTGTACCTTCTGAACCCAAAGAAAGATTCAGTCATATCCAGTTTAGTTCCATGCTAAGCGTGGTTTATTTTTCTCTCTCCAAAACTTGCCCAGCTGGGGATGTCTGTGGAGGATGCTCGGGCGTCCAGAACGCGGCCTTCCTCGGCCCTGCTGGGTGCGTGCCTGGCGCGCGGCCGGCACCCGTGAATGTGTGTTCTGTGTTCCTGGGGCCCGGTCAGGCTGTTGCTCATCTTCTAACATGCAAACTACATACCGACTACTGCTCAGGACTGGTAAAATCTGCCCTCGGGACTCCAGCATCAGCCACGGCCAGAGACCGCTGCCGACGGTGGGGCTGCCTAGACCCAATTAGCGACAGACAGAACCCACCGTCGGCGTGACGAGAGCCAGCAGGCAGAGGACAGGCAGGGGGCCCAGGCTGGCACAGGCGGTGACATTTCTCACGCCCACGCATGCACGCACATCGCTGCCACCGCCGGGTGCCGTCAGTCTGCCCCTGCTTGGTGGGAAGACGGTGCTCCCAGAGCTGGGCTTTGATGTGGGGACACGCGACGGGCACGGGCACAGCCATGGCCTTTGGATTACACGGCTGTCACGAGGCCGCCAGCTGGAGGGCTGGTGCTGTGCCCACTGGGTGGTACCGATATCTGTGGGCTGGTCTCACTGGCGCCTGCCCAGTGCCCAGAGCTCTGCCCGCTGTCGAGGGCTCCACCTGGGGCCACAGGAGGGGCGAGTCCAGCCCGTGCTCACAGGAAGTTTGCTCAGGCTCACTGAGGAGGGAAAGCAAATCCACGCCTGGCAGTAACCGCAGGGCCGGACGCTGGGTGGCCGCTGGGCTGCGGGGAAGCAGAAGGCAGACGGGCCTGGGTCTGGCCGCCATGGCACTCCGGGGTGTCCTCTCGGTCCCAAACCGCGATGCACACTCAGACACGAGGGCTCAGGTGGGAAACTCCCAGGTTCGCCCAAGAGTCTCCACCCATCTCCGAAAACACTCACGGAACCCCTTTGGGAAATAGCTGATCACACTCCATTTCAGCAACGGGGATTTCGCTCTCTCCTGTTCCGGGGCGTATGCGTGCGTCGTTCGAGCGCCTCATCCCTTCCACCCAGGCGAGGGCCGCCCTCCCTGTCCTGTGCAGCAGGAACTCCCCGGGCTGCTTTTCTTTTTTGCTCCTATCATTTCCCTCACTTCCAACAGGGGGAAATGATCACGTCCTGCATGACAGGGGTCATTTGCAGACGAGCAGACTAAGGCGAGGAACCTCCCTGGGCCGCACGGCAGGCCCCACCGCAGACCCTGCCCACGCTGCAGGCGCCTGTTGTCACGGGTCTGCCCCTGGTCTCTGCCCTGCTGGTCACCAGCGCTGGCCTGACTGACCAGCAGGGGAGCGCCGAGGAGGACAAGCGCCGTCCGGCACGTTGGGGCTCCTTCCGCTGCTCAGAACCGACCTCCAGGACGGCAGCACAGAACCAGAGGCCTGTGGCCAACGGAGCCCCAGCAGGCAGCCTGCTTCCTGCTTCTGAAGTCGTCATTGTGGATGGCGACGTGTGTGTGTGTGTGTGTGTGTGTGTGTGTGTGTGTGTGTGTACAGTTGTCTTCGTGTTTGGCCTGGTAGCCTCCACCTAGCAATGTCAGGTAGCAACTGTTTAAAGAAAAACTTCCAGAAAGTGTTGATCTGTGATGGCTCCGGTTGTCCCAGCCCCCACCTCACCCAGCATCTGTCCCTGAAGGTGTCTGCGCAACACTCTCTCGATCTCACTCCACGTTGTGCCCACCTGAGAGATGACGCTCCACACACCCTCCCCCCGAACCCCAGGCGGGCAGGAGGAGAGCCCGGGCCTCCTTTCGGATGTGGAAGGGACCCCCACCAAGCACCCCCTCGGGCTGGGCAGCAGCCTGGCTCCAGCCCACTGCACACAATTGCTTCCCCTCTGCGATTCCCGCCAATCAAAGGAAGCAGAGTGTGATGTGAGATTTCCAGAAAGCCGCCTCAACGGAGAGAGGGTATGTCCTCCTTCCCTTCCTCCCTATCGCCGCCTGGAAGGAGAACATTCTGGCTGGAGCTCACGCTCCATCCTGGACTGTGGGGCCGAGAGCCACACCCCGGGGAGGGCAGAATAGTGAATTTGGACGCCCCTGGGTCTGTGACAAGTTGATGGAGACACCACGCCAGCTATGGTTTTCCTGCCTCTGTGTCCTTTCACGCGAAGAAGACAGCAAAGCTTATCCTTTGTTTACTGCACCCTGGGGGTGCCTCTCACAGAAAATTTAATCTTCCCTGATGCTGAAGAGCTTTAGGCTGCAGGAAAGAAAACAGGAACCCACACTTGAGGGAAATATTGAGGAGGAAGAGGAGAGAAGGGGGAGGTGGCCAGGCTTGAGAGCCGGAGGCTGGAGGGAGGACCTGCCCGCAACAGCGAGTCCTCGCCGGGCAGAGGGCGGAGGGCAGGCTGGGGCTCCAGCGTAGCAACACTGGCTCCCAGAGGGTCTTGCCTCAATGCCTCTAACAACCAGCGCTCCTGGTAGGTGGATGACACTCCCTCCAAGAACAGAAAAAAAATTACAGTCCATCCTGTGGGCCCTTTACGGTATGACAACTCGCAGGCCACACAGAAGCATGACATTTTGAAACACTGAGCTGTGTCAGCTGTGATCTTAGCTGCTTTGGTGCAGTGGGGTTGTGTCTTGTCGGTCAATGACTTCTGCACTGTCTGCAGCTCTGCAGAGAGACGGGACAGCAGGGAGGAGGACACACGCACGCACACACGCACGCACGCACACACACACACACACACACGCTTCCAGGAGAGAGGCAGCCTTGAACTCTCTACCTTTTAGCAATTAAAAGAGTGTGTGTTTGTTTTTTCCCAGGGCCGCTCGTTGCTCCTCTCTGGGTTTGTGGGTCTCACACACAGGCAGGGGTCTCCGCACACCCCAGCCTTCCCTCTGCAAAGAGAAGTGAAGTTGTCACAAGATGTGTTTCATTTTGGGGCCTGTGGGCTTGAGAGAACTACTCTGAGATCTCACTGCATATGGTTAGAAACCACACGGGCCCCGGCTCTTGCTGGCAGTTGGTGAAAAGCTGGTGATGACTTGGAGGTTTAATTAGCCTGCACACAGGAGCACCCCGGTTCTGCCTGGTCGAGGGACTTGATTTCAAAGCTGATGTGTCGTCGTTAGCAATGGTAAAAAGAGCTCATTTTTCAGGTGGTTTCTCTGTGCCAGGGTCCATGCTAAGAACTTTCCGGGTACCATCTCATCTAATCCCAATGTGATAAGCTCTATTTTTATCCCCATTTTTCAGATGAGGAAACTGAGGCACAAATAAGTAGCCCACAGCCCCTCCACAAGGAAGGGGAGGTGGCAGAGTGTGAGTTCAGAGCCGTTGGGCTGGAGAGTCACGGGCACACAGCTGAGCGTGCCCAGCGCCTGCCCAGACTCCCCTCCAGGAAGACCCGGGCCCTTTCTGCCTCCAGCTCCCGCACTGGCGAGGCTCAGGGTCTCCCTCACAGGCCTCCAGCCCTTCTCTTGTGGCATCCTGGGACCCCCACCAACCCTTACGGGGTTTTGATGGGCTCCTCCAAAGAGGATGGGACGTAAGACCCTTCCAATGTTCGTCTGTACTGTCATCCCCCAAACCCACTCACTCCTCCACCCACCAGGTGACTTGGTCCCCTCTTGGGTGGGAAAACCGGCTCCTCACTCCCACTGCATCCTCCCCAGCGCTTCTGCTTAGCTATGAACTCCATAGCTCTATTTCTTGCTGTGAAAAGCCAAGATTTTAGAGCTTTAGAAATAAATTATCTTTCAAAAGCCTGTCTTCTGCACATCAAAGGTCTTCATTTCAAGAAAATTGTCTCTGCTATGAGTTTTGAGAGCCAAGAATTTGATGCTTTTGTGTTCTGTGCACCATCTTCTGTGAGGCTGTATCACTGGACCTTGCGTTTGATTTTAATGGTGAAAGAACCTAAGAGAAAAAATAATTTGCTGAGAATGAAAAACCACTGGGAAGAATAACAGGGCGTGAGCAAGAAGATTGACCAGAGACAGCAGCTGCCTGAGCATTTCGAGACGTAGGAAGGAGAAGTTTTAGATGAAAGAGAAAAAACAAAGACAGAGATCAGGTGAGGATCTGAGGGAAGGTTGCCAGAACCTTCAGGAGACTCCACGGGCAGAGGGTGCAGAGCAGAACAGGAAGGAGCAAGGTATCGGCAGAGATCAACCCCCAGGAAGCCTGGAGTCTGGTGAGAAGGGCAGGTGGAGCGGTTTGTTTCTCCCTCCCTCGCATCTCTGACATTCGGTGGGTCCCCAAGCTGCTGGAGAGACCTTCTGCCCTGCTGCCAGTGATCTGGGAGCTCCTTGTGGACAGAGCACCAGGCTCCCACCCCTCGGGGCTGCCTCCCACCCCACAGACCTGAGCCAGGACAGCAGGTGCCATGCTGCTTCTCTATCCACCGTGCACTCTGTCCTCCCTAGGGGGCTTCAACTCCTCAGGTTTCATCTAGTTCACTCCCATACAGACAGTTCCCAACTCTGGCCCAGACTGCAGGAACCACAGGGGTCCAGTGGGTCTCAGATGATCTGCATGACTCCAGGGCCTGGACATTCCGGGCGGGCGGACTCCCAGAGTGAGGGACGGACATGACCAGAGTGCTGGATTCCCTCCTTCCCGACTGTTATCCTCCCCTTCCTTTCCCCTACCTGCAGCTGCAGAGACAATTGAGCCACCACACCAAGGCTTCCACAGAGAATGGGGCTCAGACCTTTCCTATTGCGGTCCTGCAGTGGACAGAGGGGTGCTTGGGCTGTGAGCTCCCTGCCCACCAGCCCTCCCTGGTTCTGCTTGCCTAGCGACTCCATCAGAGCAGAGCACGCCCTGAGGCAGAGGGACATCAAACCTGCTTGGACTCCCCGTGGGTGACTCGGAACCAGCAAGCTTCTCCCTGGCAAGGTCAGGGATCGATCTTTAGTGATCCAGAGACAGACCCACAGGCCAGATCCCATAGCCCCAGGCCTCAATCATGTTGCTCAGGGGCACAGAAGGGAGATTTGTAAATTAGTCTCAGGAGGCAAGGGAGCCCACATGGTCAAATCAGGGGATAGAATGCACTGTGGGTCCTAGCCGAAGCATGCTTGTGGAGAACCCCTCCCCCAATAGGAGGGCCACACTCCCAGCTCAGGCCAGGATCCTGGGAAGGGAACCTCCTGGCCTGCAGACAGTCATGGGGGAGGTCAGCTGGCTTGACTTCCCACCCGCCAGCAGACCCCAGGAGGAAACTGCTGCCTCAGAGATTAAAGTGGGCATGCCATTACAACCCACACTGTTAAGAAGACCACAGGGCTGGGGAAAGAGAAAGGATTTCAAAGACCTCCATCCTCCCTCCCTAATCAAAGAGAGAAAGGGAATCTTGCCACACACATAGCTCACCACTCCTACAGCCTACAAACAACTAGCAACTGAGAAAACCACCACAAGGATATCCGTAACCAGGGCATCCATTCAGAACCTAGATCACCAGCAAAGCACCCACAAGCAAAGCCAAAGGTTCTTATCCACATATGCTACAAACACACCCATATGAGTGAGGCAAGGGGAAAAAGCCCTATCTAGACAAAAGAAAAGCCAAAAAATGAGAAATAGCAGCTGTTTCAGATGAGAAGGAATCAACAAAAGAATTCTGGAAATATGAAGAATCAGAGTGAAAGGTCACCCCCAAAAAGAGAACACCAGCTCTCTAGCAATGGAAAACAACCAAAATCAGAATATAGAATGACAGATAAAGAATTCCAAATATGGACTATAAGTAAGCTCAACAAAATACAAGAGAAAATGGAAAACCAACACAAAGAAACCACACAAAAAAATTCAAGAAATGAATGAAAAATTCACTAAAGAAGTAAAATTATTTTTAAAAATCAAATGAAACTTATGGAAAGGAAAAATTCATTCAAGGAAATACAAAACACAGTTGAAAGTCTTAAGACAAGACTAGACCAGGCAGAAGAAAGAATCTCAGAGCTTGAAGACAACACCTTCACATTAAGCAAGTCAGCCAAAGATAAAGAACAGAGAATTACGAGGAAGAAACAAAGCCTACAAGAAATATGGGATTATGTAATATGGCCAAACATAAGACTTATAGGTATCCCTGAGGGGAAAGAAGAAAACACACAAGGTTGGAAAACCTATTTGAGGGAATAATTAAGGAAAACTTCCCTGGCCTTGCTAGAAATCTAGATATCCAGGTACAAAAAGCTTAACAAACACCTGGGAGGTTCATCACAAAGATGCAAACACCATGAAATATAGTCATCAGACTAGCCAAAGTTAACACAAAGGAGGAAGGTCCTGCAAGCCGTAAGGTGAAAACATGAGCTAACTTACAAAGGAAAACCCATCAGGCTGACTGCAGACTTCTCAACTGAGACCTTACAAGCCAAAAAGGCCTGGGGGCTCATCTTCAGTCCTCTTTAAGACAATAATGGCCAGCCTAGAATTTTGTATCCTGCAAAACTAAGTTTCTTATATGAGGAAGAAATAGAAATAAAGACTTTTTCAGATAAGCAAACACTGAGGGAATTTGTCAAGACCAGACTTGCCCTGCAGGAAGTACTCAGATCTGCATTATACATTGATCAGCACAGTAGAAACCCACCAGTGTAAAATCATCCAAAAGCTAAAATTCAGAGCCCATATAAAATAATGGCTCAAGAGGTAAAACAAAGCAATAAGGTTTTACCCAACAGGATGAACAAAATGCATCACACTTATTGATTCTTTCAATAAACATGAATGACTTGAATTCCCCACTGAAGAGACATAGGCTGGCTGAATGCATTTAAAAAAATACAAGCCAAGTATCTGCTGTCTCCAGGAAACACATCTAAGACACAAGGATTCATTCAGACTCAAAGTGAAGGGATGGGAAAAAATATTCCATGCAAATGGAAATCAAAAGAAAGCAGGTGTACCCATTCTCATATCCGATAACATAGACTTCTAATCAACAATAGTAAAGAAAAACAAGGACAGTCATTATATAATGGTAAAGGGAGCAATTCATCAAGAAGATATAACAATCCGAAATATTTATGCACCCAAAACAGGTGCTTCCAGATTCATAGCACAAACCCTACTAGGTCTAAACAAAGTGATAAATAACAACATCATAATTGCTGGGGACTTCAATCCCCCACTGACAGAATTGGACAAATCTTCTAAGCAGAAAATAAATAAAGAAACACTCAACTGAAACAGAAGTCTAGAGCAAATGGGCCTAACAGACATTTACAGAATATTCTACCCCAAAACTACTGAATATACATTCTTCTCATCAGCACATGGAATATTCTCTAAGATTGTTCATATCTTAGGCCAAAAAACATGTGAATTTTGAATTTTGAATAAATTCAAAAAAATAGAAATTATACCATGTATCTTGTCAGACCATAGTGGAATAAAATTAGAAATCAATTGCAACAGAAACATTCAATTCTATGCAAAGTCATGGAAATTAAACAACCTACTGCTGAATGATTATTGGGTCAAGGAGGAATCAAAAGATTCCTCAAACTAAATAACAAAGGGGACACAAGTTATCAAAATCTGGGGGATTCAGCAAAAGCAGTCCTAAGGGGGAAATTCATAGCTTTAAATGCCTATATCAAAAAGACGGAAAGATCAAAAACAACAATCTAATGAATCATCTCAAGGAACTAAAAAAGAAAGAGAAAACCAATCCTAAACCCAGCAGAAGAAAAGAAATAAGATCAGAACAGAACTAAATGAAATCAAAAACAAAAAAAAAAAATACAGAAGATTAATGAAACAAAGAGTTGGTTCTTTGAAAAGATAAACAAAATTGATAGACCTCTGGCTAGATTAACCAGAAATAGAAAAGAAGGGACCCAAATAAGCTCAATCAGAAATGAAAAAGGAGATGTTACAACTGATACCACAGAAATACAAAATATTAATATCACCTGTGAATAGTATAGAAATCTCTATGCACATAAACTTGAAAACATTGAGGAAATCGACAAATTCCTGGAAATATGCAATCTCCCAAGACTCAGTCAGGAAGAAATAAAACTCCTGAACAGACCAATTACAAGCAACAAAATTGAAGCAGAAATAAAAAATCTTCCAACAAAAAAAGTCCCAGACCAGATGGTTTTACAGCCAAATTTTATCAGACTTACAAAGAAGAATTGGTACCCATACTGTAGAAATTATTTCATAACATCAAGAAGGAAGGAATCCTCCCCAACTCATTCTATGAGGCCTATATCACCTTGATACCAAAGCCAGAAAAGCACACAACAAAAAAAGAAAACTATAGACCAATATCCCTTATGAATGTAGATGCAAAAATCCTCAATAAAATTCTAGCAAACCAAATTCAACAACACATCCAAAAAAATAATCCACTATGACCAAGTGGGCTTCATACCAGGGATGCAAGGATGGTTCAACATATATAAATTCATAAATATTCACCACATAAACAGTAGCAAAAACAAAGATGACACGATCATCTCAATAGATGTAGAAAAGCCATTTGACAAAATTCAGCACCCTTTTATGATAAAAATTCTTAACAAAATAGGCATAGATGGAACATACCTTAAAATTATAAAAGCCATATTTGACAAACCAACAGCCAACATCATACTGAATGGATAAAACTTGAAATCATTCCCACTCAGAACTGGAACAAGACAAGGATGTTGGGAAGTTCTAGTCAGAACAATCAGGCAAGAGAAGGAAATTATGGATATCCAAATGGGGAAAGAGGATGTCAAACTATCACTCTTTGCTGACAATATGATCTTATATCTAGAAAACCCCAAAGATTCTGGCAAGAGACTCCTAGAATTGATAAATTCAGCAAAGTCTCAGGCTACGAAGTCAATGTACACAAATCAGTACCATTCTTATACACCAACAATAGTCAAACTAAGAACCAAGTTAAAGATTCAATACCTTTCACAATAGCTATTAATACGAAGAAAATAAAATACCTAGGAATATATTTAACCAAGGAGGTGAAAGATCTCTACAAAGAGAACTACAAATCACTGAGGAAGAAAAATGTAAATTATGTAAACAAATGGAAAAAGATGGCATGCTCATGGATTGGCAGAATCAACATCGTTAAAATGTCCATGGTACCCAAAGTGATGTAGAGATTTAGAGATTCAATGCAATTCCCATCTAAATATCAATGTCATTTTTTGCATAAAGAACAAATTTTGCAAAAGGAACAAATCTGGAGGCATCACTATATCAGACTTCAAACTATACTACAAGGCTATAGTAACCAAAACAGCATGGTACTGGCACAAAAAGAGAGATATAGATCAATGGAACAGAACAGAGAACCCAGATATAAAACCATCCACATATTTCCATCTGATCTTTGACAAAGTAGACATCAAAATACACTGGGGAAAAGAATCTTTATTCAATAAATGGTGCTGGGAAAATTGGATAGCCACATGTAGAAGACTGAAACAGGATCCATATCTGTCACCACTCATAAAAATTATTATTTTTTTCCATTCATAAAAATTAATTAAAGATGGATAACAGATTTAAAGACATGAAACCATGAGAACTCTAGAATAAAATATTGGAAAAACTCTTCTAGATATCAGCCTAAACAAAGAATTTATTAAGAAGACCCCAAGGGCCATCATAGCAACAACAAAAATAAATAAATGGGACTTGATTAAATTACAAAGCTTCTGCATTGCCAAGGAAACAATCAACAGAGCAAATAGACAACCTACAGAACAGGAGAAAATATTCACATGCTATACATCTGATAAAGGGCTAATAACGAGAATGTACAAAGAACTCAGACAGATCAGCAAGGAAAAAAATCAACACCATTAAAAAGTGGGCAAAAGACACAAACAGAAGCTTTTCAAAAGAAGATAGACTAATGGCCAATAAACTTGAAAAAATGCTCAACATCGCTAATCTTCAGAGAAAAACAAAACAAAACCACAATGAGATATCACCTAACCCCAGTGAGAACGACTTTTATCAAAAGTCCCAAAACTATAGATGCTGATGTGGATGCAGAGAGAACGGAACACTTTTACACTGTTGTGGGACTAAAAACTAGTGCAACCTCTGTGGAAAATAGTATGGAGATTCCTCAAAGAACTAAAAAGTAGACCTATCATTCGACCCAGCAATCCCACTACTGGGTATTTACCCAAAGGAAAAAAAGTCATTTTATCAAAAAGACACTTGTACTAGAATGTTTATTGCAACACAATTAACAATCACAAAGATGTGTAACCAACCCAAGTGCCCATCAGTTCATGAGTGGATAAATAAAATGTGGCATATGTACACCGTGGAGTACTACTCGGCCATAAAAAATGAATTAATACCTTTTGAAACAATCTGGATGGAACTGGAGACCGTCCTCCTAAGTGAAGTATCACAAGAATGGAAAAACAAACACCACATGTACTCACTATTAAGTTGGAACTAACCAATCAGCACTCATGTGCACAGAGGAAAATAAAACTCAACAGAAATCAAGAAGGTGGGAGGGGGGACCAGGGAATAGGTGAAATCACACCTAACAGGTACAACGCACACCATCTGGGTGATGGGCATAATTATAACTTTGACTCAAGCAGTTCAAAAGCAATCCATGTAACCAAAACATTTGTACCCCCATAATATTCTGAAATTTTAAAAATTAATTTTAAAAAAGAAAAGAAAAACCACTGGCTGTCATTCTGAAACAGTGTCCTGGTCCCCTAGCTATGGTTTTGGACAAGTCCGTGCCTTGGTTTCCTTGTCCTTTGAGTGAGGAGTGGAACTTACCGATGTCCTGGTCCTCTCTGTCTGTGACGCCCGTGCCTGGGGTCTGGCTTCCCAACAGGACACGGGGACACGAGGGCGTGTGCGAGGAAGGGTCTCACTCCCCTGTAATTTGAAGCAATTCGGGGCGTCCAGGGCCAGCGTGAGCCTTCCACGCCGCAGGAGCAAGATTAGGCCAAGACGAGTGGCCTTCCCTGGAACGAGAAGCTGGCCTTCTCCATCCGCAGGGCGGTGGATTCGGGCGTGTTATGGGCCTGATCTGCGGACTTGAATGAGGCCTTTTAGAAGCTGTTTGTAAGATTCATTGCTATCTCTGGCTGCAGCTAACGCCTTCCATCTTCTGTCTGCTCAGACGAGGTGATTTCATGTTCCGCACGTTTCTGGAATAGGACGGACCGTGGAGTGGGGCATGGGGAGGGCAGGGAGGTGGGTGGGGGCGGGGAGGGTGCCTCTGGGCACCACCGGGCTGACTGGGAATTTGGTTACTGAGGAACTTTGCACCGGGGTCTGCTCGCACCAGCTTTCTCCCGGAGAAATCCTTGAGGGCTTTCCCAAACCCCAGGGCTTTCTCCCGGAGAAATCCTCGAGGGCTTTCCCAAACCCCAGGGGTCCAGCCCCACTGCAGAGTTTCGTTAGCAAAGGCAGCTTTGCAGCGGGATGCTGGGCTGCACCTCGCCCCTCTCCCTGTGTCGGCAAGTCCTCTAGTTTCCCGGCCTGGTAGGGAGAGGCCTTCTGAAGGGGTCCAGGTCCTGTTAGCAAGAAGTGTCGAGAAGAGGCCCGGGGTCCCTGTCCCCAGCAGGAAGGCTGGCACCGAGTAAGAGTTGGGGAAGACAGGAGATGAGTCAGGAGGAGCTGGAAAACTTGACCCAGGCTCGACGCAAACCAGCACGTCTGGAGGGCGTCATAGCCATCCTGGGTCCTTTCTGGAATGAGATTTTCTCTGTCAAACAACCAGTGCATTTCTGATGACACCTAGGACAACTTTCGGGATCAAAATGTAATTCAAGCTTAAGAATTGAAATAGTAAAGAAAATTGATTTTCTAAGGTAATCTTTTATGCACTTGGAAAAATTTGACAAATAAACTCGTTTCTAAGCCTCAGTTTGCTTATCTGTAAGATGGGGGTAATGACCCAGGTTTATTTGCCTCCTGAGGCTGCTGTGATTCCCAGCAGGTCTATGCGTGAATAGCGGATTCAGACGGTTAACGGTTGCAGGGGGAGAAAGGACGCTACATGGCGACCATGGGGAGGTATTTTTGGCAGCTCTGAGTCCACGATAAAGCCCACCGGGCCCCTCCTCTGTGTCCTGCGCAATCTCCTTGCTCCACAAGGTGCTGTTTGTTGCTGAGCAGGAATCCCTGGGACTGTGGCCTGAAAGTTTCCCAGCCGAGACAGGGTCTGTGGGATTCATCCCGGGTTGGGAGCTTGGGGTGGGGTTGGGGATCTCCTGCTCCGGGTGTTTGGGCCTCTAAGTGGTTTTTCTCCAGGCGCTCCAAGGCCCTTGTCCACAGGGCAGAATCGGGCTCGGGGCTCTAGGAGGCTGGAGACCAGCCCACCCGGACCAGCCTCCCCGAGCCAGGACGTGTGAAGGTGACGATGCCACTGCTGACGTCATTAGTGAAGGCCCCAACCTGGGTCATCAGGGCAAGATGGACCTATGCTTCCCATCAGTGCGCACTTTGCCCTCCCGTGTTGGGAGAATGAGAGGTCCCCGTGGGGTAGATGAGGCCTGGCTCTGAAGCCCAGAGTCCTGTTCGGGTGGCTCGTGGGAGGGGTCTCCGTCTTCTCTAGTAAGCTCTCCCTGGGGGCGCTGGACTGGCCGGTGCGTTGGCTCAGCCAGAGCCTCCCTCCACGCCGTGCTCTGTGGCGGCGGCTTTGCCCTCTGCCCACACACCCAAAAAGGGGCTGTTTCTACTCAAGACCCGACCTGGAGGTTATACTGGACGTAATCCTCTATGCTATGATTGTATAAAACACACAACACGGAGGGGTAATGTAGGCAGTTTGCAGTGACCGTAGATTCCTGGAAGTTACTTACAATGGTCGGTCTGTGTGGCCCCAAGCAAGTGCCGGAAAGAGAGAGCTCTGGGGCCACCAAAGACTGGGTTCTTCTGGTTCTGCCACTTCCCAATGAGTCAACCCGGGCAGGTGTCTTACACTCTTTGGGTCTGTTTCCTCATCTCTAAAATGGAAAATAGAGCTGTTGAGGGAATTAAATAAGATAAATGGAAATAAAGCAGCTATAAAACGCCTGGCCCAGAATGGGTACTCAGTGAACAGCAAGGGAGTTTTGTTTGTCTTAGTTAACAATCGTCTGGCTCAACATCCTCTTGAGGACTAAGAAGAGAAAAATATTATACATGGTGCTGATCGGACCTCAAGAAATGGAAAGCCCAAGGGCACTGGGTGGGGTCACCCGTGTGCTGCTCACGCCCTACCTGGGCATCCTGGAGCCTGCCGGGCCCCCCTCCCCGCAGACAGAGCTCACAGCCGGCCCCCAGGGAAGGACCTACACAGCCTCGGAGGGCACCAGCATCCACTGGCTGCATCCATCAGCTGTCACTGAGTGGACAGAGAGGGATTGGGAGACCTTTGCAGAAAACCAAGAACACAAAAGAGAAGAGCCAACGAGAGTGAAAAGAACAACTGGCCTCAGGGGATATGGAAAAAAAACTTTTTTTAATCTAATAAAAAACCCTTAGAGGGACTTGAGAAGACAACATTTCCATGAGATAAGAACAGGCTGCTTTGAAAAAGAATAGCACAAGAAATATCGATTGGAAATTAAAATTGTGATTGCTAAAATTAAAATCCCAATAGAAGAAGCCAAACAAAAAGTCAAGGAAGTATCCAATAACATAGATTAAAAGGCAAAGAAATGGAAAAGGTGAGAGAAAAAATTGAGAAACACAGACGGTCAGTCTGGCAATACCAATATCCATCTAATAGTTGACTCAGAGAACAAAGGAATTTGAGAGGAGAAAATTATCAAAGGAATAACAGAAGCGAACTCCCCAGAGCTGAACTAAGATGCAGGCCTTCAAAAGGAGCGACCCGCCGAGAAGAGAACAGGTGGAAATGAAAAAAGGTCCACGGTTGTGTGTGCTCTTGATATTTCAAAACATCAAGGATGAAGAGAAGATTCTAAAAGCTCCCAGAGAGATAAGACACGCTATCAGGCAAGGATCAGGAACCACTGTCGGCAGATGGGCGTTATCTGTGCTGGAAGGTAGCGGGGCGATCGCCTTCAACTTCCTGGGGGAGAGCAATTTTGTGCCTAGAATGCTGTTCCAAATAAAAACATTTCCAGACATGAAAGGGCACAGAAAATTACCTTCTTCCTGATTAAAGCAAAGGCAGGCGAAGTATCATCCAGCAAAACAAAAAAGGAAGCTGAGAAAGAAGAAAGCAAAACCAAGCCAGGTATGGAACGAAACAGGATCCCGGCACCACACCTGGAACAGCTGTGCGAGAAACATGAGATGACCCGCCCGAGTTGGAAGAGAAAGTCAGGAGGTTCTGAAAAGAAAGTCCTCGAGGAGAAAGTTAATTCCATTCAACAAAAGCAGGATGGAGAAGCTGGAAGATCTCGGTGATACGGAGGAAAATGTGTGCGTGTTGTCGCGCAGCACATTTTTAAGGCAGTTAAAAATTCTGGGGAAGACAAATGGCTAGACTGGGCAGGCATGGGTAAATGTTAAGCAAACTAAAGCGTGTCATGATTTTGAGTAATTAAAGGAAGGTGGGGAAGAGAACTCTTTGTGCAACTCAAAACAACCTCCTTCAAACCGCCCAGGTGAGTCACCTGGGCTCACCTCGTCCCCGTAGCGACGGCCACTGGGTCTCCTGCCGCGGATGACGGTTATGGCGTCAGAATGTTGATAGTGCTCTTTACTCGTTCTCACTTTTAGAGCCAATGAATAAAAACTCGCAGTTGTTAATTATAGTTACGGGATGTAACGAGGTAAAAATTAATGTTATAGATCATACAAGCCAGAAGTAACAGGGTAGGATCAGGAAAATAGATTTTTTTCCATAGTGAGGGGACAAGAAAGATGGTCTAGTTGGTCTAACTGTATTATTTAAATTTTGGTTTTTTGTTTTTAGGTATGCATGTTTTGCTTTTAAAATTTTTAGGAAAGTGGTACCACGTTACACATCTGGAGATGTTTCGCAGGTTGTCTCAGGCCTGTAAGAATTCACTGCATTTTCCATTCTGTGCCTTTTATTATATTTTTATTTATTTGCTGCTCTCCAAAGATTGCAATTTTGAATTGCTCAATATATTTTCTCGGCTGAAAATGTCGATGTATGTATATAATGAAAATGCCAATATGTATGTATATATCTGGAATTAGCATAGAAATGATTAAGGCAGTTCAGTGTTGATCAATAATCATATTCGATTTGGGATTTTTAATTTGCTTCTCTCAACCATTTTGTACTTTGATATTTATTACCACCCACCGAGATTCTGGCTTCAACTAAATAGAAGTTGCTTGAGGAAATCCACAATCTAGCGACTGCATTCAGGCAGTGTTGCTCACAGAATAACGATACGGAATCAGGTCTTGCAGAACGAACGGAAGCCCAGAAAGTGGGAACTGTGCTCTTAATGAGAAGTCTCTTACTGTCTTGAACACAGCAAAAGAAACGTCGCCAAACTGCAGCCCCAGTTATAAAAACTTTACATTTCAAGTACAAGGTCAGAGTTCCCTTTCAGATGTACTAGCCGTTTGACCAAAAAGTGTGTTTCAGCATGCACGGTTTTAGAGGACCTGAGTTTCTCGAACCCCGGGGCGCGGAAGGCCGATGCAGTGTTTCGCAAAGTCCTGGTGTTCCACGTTCTGCGGGAGCTGCAGGCTGCTCGAGTGTTCTGGGGAACAGAGAGGTGGCCCCGGGCCAACCTGCAGGGAGCCCCAAGATAGCCCCAGGCTGTCCCACACCCATGCTGAGCGGCCAGCCTGGCCAAGGAGTGTTCGCCTTCTGCTGGCACAGCCAGCGTCCCTGGGGAGACATCTGACATAGGAGCCCGCCTCACAGAGGACTCAGAGGATGGGTCCGGAACCTTCTCTCATGTTCCAGAGTTACTAAGGAAATCTGCAGCCTGCTTTACTTCTTGCTAATTGAAATCAAATGGATTTTTCCAGGACCAGTGGCCTGAGCCCACATTATGACGCATAATAATCACCTGCATGACAAGAGCATCTTTCGTCTGGATGGGCTGGCGGGTGGTCCCTGCCTGCTTCCCCTCGGAGGAGAGGAAAGGCCTCGACTCCCACAGTCGCTGGGACAGTCACAGACGCGGGGTTTTCCAGGGGTGGCGGGAAGCAGCTCTCCCGGCGGAAGGATCTGGGGCAAGCAGAAACAAGGTGCTCTGGGAGGTGATGAGAAAAGCAGATTCGGGAGACATAGGTGCCGTGACGCCATGATGCAAAACAACGTGGCGTGAAGGCAAACAGCGACAGAGAAGGTGCCAGAACAGAGGGGCCTGTTGTTAGAGGTTTGAGAGTCACTGGCCATTATTTTCTTTTTTCCAAATTTTCTCGTAATCCCCATGAAAGGGGAACTTTTAGGGCTACAGTTTAGTGATCTGCATTTAACTGAAGTTTGCCCTGTGCCTTGGCTTTCTGTGATTTGAAAGTAGACGAGCCCCAGCACCCTGCTGTGTGAGAGGAGGCGCTCAGAGCCACGCTGCCTGGGTTCCACCCCTCTCCCCCTCTCTCCCGCTCTCTCTGCAAGGGGAGGACCCCCCCAACCACCAGCGAATCCAGCTCAGTGAAAAGCTGGCTTTCATTGCCAAGCAGTTGCCCTTTGTTATCAGAGAATAACATCTGCCCCAGGGACATTTTCAGTTCAGTAACGGCCAAGTCAGCCGGGCAGAGGTCCATGAAGTGACAGGTCTGGGGAGCCCGGGCCCCGCCAGCTGCCCCTGTCCCTGCCTCCTGAGCATCCCTGCCCTGACTTCCCATCAGCTCCACCTGTTCCTGTCGTGGCTGCAGGAGAACAGCCCCTCGCAGCCTGCCCCCCAGCCCAGCCCAGGCTGTGCCGTGTCCTCCCGTATCCTCCCCATACCTCTGCCGTCTCTCCACTGTGTGTGTACGCGTGTCGGAAGCACAGGCCCCGTGACCATGATGTGCACGCGTGTCGGAAGCACAGGCCCCGTGACCACGATGTGCACGCGTGTCGGAAGCACAGGCCCCGTGACCATGATGTGCACACGTGTCGGAAGCACAGGCCCCGTGACCATGATGTGCACGCGTGTCGGAAGCACAGGCCCCGTGACCATGATGTGCACACGTGTCGGAAGCACAGACCCCGTGACCATGATGTGCACGCGTGTCGGAAGCACAGGCCCTGTGGTTCCCTCTCAGCTCACCTGCAGCGTTGGTTCGGGCTGGGTGTCCACAGAGGGCCCTCTGCAAAAATTCGTAAGACACAGCCAGGACAGACAGGCGAAACCGACTGCTAGGACAGACAGGCGAAACCGACTCCAGGTGATTTCTTTCTTCAGGTATTCGGGGAAAGATATAGTGGCTGAGCAGGTCGACGGCTCGCCAGCGCACTGGGGCGCTGTAAGGGGAAGATGAACCACGCTGCTCGCTCAGGGGCAAATCGCACACGAGGTCTCCGCGCTTCATGTTTGGCAGAGCATGGTTTTGCCTTCTTGGGCTCCACGCTAAGTTTGCTCCTGCCCTTCCCTGCGCCGGCCCCCAGCGCCATCTAAGCTCCGCTGCCCTTTCGGCCGGCCCAGCCCCACCGGCCTCTGCTCACACTCTGTGGCCCCGTCTCCAGCCACCTGGGGGTCCTGGTGCCCAGCCTGCCGCTCCCTGCACGGCGAGTGACGTCACCGCAGACCCTCGGTGCTGCCTTCCTGCGCGACAGTCCTGGCCGGCGCTACGCAACTGCCAGGGCCAGCGATGAGACGGCTCGGGCCACGGGGAGATCGCGCAGGGAGCTGTGGTGCCTGGAGTCAGCGCTGGGGCAGGTACTAGGCCTGGCGGCCCAGGTACCAGCTCGCCTTTGGGTCCCAGAGGCAGGAGAACAGCCCCTCAGATATGTCAATGAGTGGAGACTGCCACTGTTTTCCTGCTCCGTGGATGAGGACACCAAGGTTCAGAGGTTACGTGACTGACCTGAGGTCACGTGGCCTGTGGCGTATCCAGGATTGACGCCAGGGTCTCCTAGAGGGAGGAAGCCTCAGGGTGGGGCTCGGAGGGCAGATGCGATGTGGAGAAGCAGAGAACAGAACATTGGTGGGGGGTGACAGGGCCTGGACTTTGTGCAAGGGTGAGCGTGTGATTGGCTTATTTAACTGGCGGACGCTGTTTTTAGCAGGTGCCACCAGCATCAGCAAGTGGCATTTCTCGAGCCTCACCAGGTGATTTCTCAGATGGCATTTGCCCTGCTACATGGAAATTTCTTTATGAAATTTTTAAGCACATTTTCAAAGCCCACTCAAAGAAAGACAGGTAAACACAACCTGAGGCAAAACATGCCGATTCTGCGACGCGTGGGCTGTGCTGCCTCCGCAGGGGCACAGGGACGCCTGGGGTCTCAGGTGTGAGGAGCCTCGGCCTGCAGGCCACTGCCCCCCAGCCCCTGGAACGCCGTGCACACGCCGCTTTCAGGGAATCCGGGAGGGCCCCTCCCTCCCGTCTCCGTGGGTCCTGACCCCTTTCAAAGCATCTGAGTCCATTTCCACGCCAGACAGGGAGCCGGAGTCCGTTCTTGGGCTCAGAGATGTGCAGGGCAAAGAGGAGGCCGGAGCGGCTTCTCAGCATGGGAGCGTGACGAGAGTCAGCGCGTCCGCGAAGTCCCAACAGCCGCTGTTTATCGCATGGATACCTCAGGGCAGGGATGTGTCTGGAATACCTCCTCTTGCTGGAGGAGCAGGGCTTTCCCAGTGCGGGGAGGAGCCACGTCTGGCCTGCTCTTTGCGCCCCCTTCCCACCCACCCTGGAGGCCCCTGGCTCCTCTCACGCCAGGCCCTGCATTCCAGGCTCAATCTGCTCAGAGGCTCCAGGTAGAAAAACCCACACGCTGTGCCTGGGGCCGACTCTCACAGACACAGGGTTTCTGCAGCTCCCTCTCTGGGCCGCCCAAATCTCCGTAAGTTTCCAGAGTAGATAACCCCAGGGCGCCCGTGCAGATGAGCGGGGAATGGAGCCTCCTCATTCTCCTCCCAGCGGCTCAAGCCCTGGAAATGCTCCGCGACTCCCCCCCCCCCCGAAGGCTGGTGTTCCCTGCCAGACTGTTGTGGAGTTCTGTTTTGCTTTGACCTTGCGGAGTTCTGTTTTGCTTTGACCTTGTGGAGTTCTGTTTTGCTTTGACCTGGGATTTACTGTCAATCGTCCAAGTCAGAGAGGTTAAGATAAGTCTTCGAACCTCAGAAGTTTCTCTGAGTTATCTCAGGACTAAAGCCCTCTGTTCAGGTCGTGTTTTTCTGAAATGCCGTTTCCTGGAAGCCCACGGAGGGGCACGAATCCCTGGCTTATCGCAGCCCCGGTTCCCGAGACCGTTCTGAGGCAGTTTCCCTCCGACACCTTTTCTTCTAAAGCAGCCGCCCTCGCCCAGCCCAGCGTAGCCGGTCCAGGTGAAGCGTGCGGCGAGATCCCTCCTGGAGCCCGCAGTTCAATGACATCGGTTTGCAGCACGTGCGCCCTCACGCCAGGGAATGAGGACTTCTGCTTGTTGCCCGTATGATCCTCCGGCGCGGGCAGAAGCTGGGTTACCGTGTCCGAGCCAGCGCTCCCGGGACGACACCAAGGAGAGAAAAACGCCGCAGGCCTGTGACACGCCAGCTTGGAATCTGCCCCTGCCCCAGTCTCCTCCTCACCTGCTCCCCCAAAAGGTTTATTGGAACAGTTAATGGAATCTGCCCCTGCCTAGGGAGCGCTCCGGAAGGACCGAGGTGGGAAAGAGCCCAATTCTGGAGGGAGGTGCCCTGCCAGGACCTACGTGGGGCTTCCTCTCTGCGCCCCAAACTGCACTCAGGGGCTGCCGCTGGCTGCCTTCCCGGAGGACGGGAGGCTCACGGCCCGAGGGCTGACTCTGCCCCTCTGCCCCCCGTGTGTGGCCTTTGCACGGGTGGGGCTCGCACACAGGTGCCCCCGTGTCCACGGCGTGTCCCCGGGGCCCGCCCGCATTCCACCCGTCTCCACGGCAGGCGCGCTCCCACCCGGCTCCGTTGATCCTTAAAGCTCACAGCTCCCAGGGCATGTGAGGCTGAGATTCGAGCTGCTCGTGCAAATCGCTGGTCTTTAACCCTGTCCCACCTGAGGCCACCTCTTCATGGCCGATCTTCCGTGAAGCCCTTTACTATCTGGAAGCAAATATATGTCTTATCAAAACCTGTGACGTGAAAGAGAAATGAAAAAAGTGTGATGTGCATGAAATGCCTTTTGGCGTGTGAATACCCCGGCGCCAGCACGTGGGTCCCCGTGGACATGGCGGGTGCAGATAGAAACTGCTCGCTGTCTGCTGCGTTGGCGGTTCGAGGGTACAAGTGTCATTGTTTTTGAAGACGGGATCCTCTGAAACGGCGACTGATTCTTTACAGAGTGGTAAACAAACTGACCGCATGGCTGCCTCCTTGGAAAATCCGCGCCAAACCCCGGGCAAAATGCCGATAAATACCGCAGTGTCAGACCCTAGGCTCAAATGCTAGTAACTAGATTATTCACGTCCGCAGCTGAGACGTTTAAAAACTCAGATCGATGCCAGGCCAGCGAAAGTCTTTGTGCAGGGTGGCACCACGAGGGACAGGAGCCCTAGGGTCCCCCGGCCCCACCCGCCAAGTGCCACTAAAGCCCCACATCATCGTGACAACCGAAAACACCCCCACAATGTTCCAAAACGCCTCTCGGGGACGGTACTGCTCTCCTTGAGACCATGTCTGCGGACTCCCCGCGCGCAGTCAGTCCACACGCAAACGAAGTGCTCGCCTTCCCTGACCCGTAGCCTCACTCTGGAGCCAGTGGCCTCTGTCTCCACCGAGGCAGCCACAGCCCTGACTCTGCCACCTCCCTGCACTCAGCTCAGTGGCCACTCAGAGACCACAGCGGCGTGATGCCCAGAGCAGCTGCGTTCCTGGACGTGGCTGACGCCTGAGAGCTAAAGTATCACCATCGCACCCGCAGGTGTCTTCCCCGCGGTCAGCCATCTGGGGGACTGAAGCCTCCGAGGGAAGTCTCAGGAACAGAATTCTAGAGTTAAATAGGAGGCGGGAAGGTGCCACTCTCCCGCCCCTCCTCCACTCTGATTGCTCTGTCTGGCGGCCACAGCCTGGCCCACGATATCGATACCGCTTTCTCTCTGGGTGTGAGTGAGGAGGGGGCAGGCAGGGGGCTGGGCCCCTGGACAGGGCTGGAGGGGAGCCACAGTCCGTCAGCAGCTCTTTCCTCCCCACCTGCTTCCAAAAGGAATTGGTGACCTGCACAGGGACCTAGGTGTGTGGAGGTTTTCCACTAACGCCATAGTAAAAAATAAAGTTCTTAATGCCAGGAGGGCTTTAGCATTTATTCACATTTTCAAACATTACTCTTGCACTCTGGAGCCACCTGATAGATGTGCCAGTCAACCATAAAAAGTATATGTGGATCCCTCTCCCAGGAATCCAGCCAATTTTGCTTTCTCTAATAGGAATGGCAGAGGAGATTGTAAATGTCAAACCGGCAGGTTGTATAGCAACATCAGTGGAACCAGGCGTTCATGCGCAAATGCGCCATTTATCTAGCACGGTCTGGGTGGCTCTGTTAACTTAAATTACCTGGTGCCAGGGTGCAAATGGAGCTGAGGTTTTGTCTTTGAATTCAGGAGCCGGTGGAGGGGGGATTTCTGCCGGTTGGTGTGGACTTGGTCTCGGGGCCCCGCGTCATGTGGTTGAAGGGACACAGATCAGAGCCAGGGGACCAGGTTCTAAACCTGGATCTGCCACCAGTCAGCCCCTGGTCTGGCCATGTCCCTTCCCCAGCCTGGGCCTCAGTTTTCCCATCTGTCTGACGAATGCGTTTGGCTCACTGCTGGTTATGGGCTGGGGACCCGTGAGAGCCCTGAGTGGTGGGGGGATGGGCAAGAAGCAGACCAAGCTCCTCCAGGCCCGGGGGCAGGCAGCGGCACCTGGTGGGGGCATGTCCCCCGTGGGTCCCTGTGGCGGTGTTCTCTAGAGGGCAGCTGTGTACCCAAGAGATGCAAAGACGCCGAGAGCACAGCCCTTGCCTTTGGCAAGTTCAGTCTAGGAGATGGGACAGACTCGGACTCCCCGGGCTTACAGAGCAAGGTCCAGAGCGTGTGGTCTGGAGTGGACCGTGGAGCTGGGCCTTGGCATGAAAGTCAGATTTGAAGAAAGGGCCTTCCGGGAGGGCGTCTTGCTGGCAGGTGGGAAGCCAGTGCAGCCAGCCTGGGAGGGCCCCTGAGGCTGGAGTAGCCGGGTCTCCAGCTTGGGCCAAGGGCAGCCACCAACACCTCTGCAGGGCGCTAAGTGGAAGGGTTAGTGTCCCACTCACTTGGAAGCCACAGGCCCCGGGGGACAGCCAGCACTGGGTCGCCAGGTGGCCTGACTGTTTGGGAATTGTGAGAGACTGTATCATCTGTGTTTCACAGTGTCCTGGGATTCTCAGAGTTGTGTGGCTCAGTCAACACTGTCAGAGAAACTTCTGCGAGTCAGCTAAAACGTATCCCAAAGATAAGCCCATTGGTTTTGGCGTTTATTGTTAATTGAATTTTCCCAGAAATGGCAGCAGAAAGATTGTTAATGTTCATGAATTTACATCAAGTTAAACATCTGTTCCTCTTAAGCTAAACTCCAGCAAAGTTACAGCGGCTCATAAATTAGCTCTGGGAGTAAAATGCTTCTTGCTCTTTGCACAGCTTAGCGGTTTCAAAATAGACCTCAGAGTGACACATCGCAACGAGGCCCGGGGAACGCGACCACATTCGACTGCACGGTCGGTGCCAGACAGTTAAGCCAAGTTTTCGCTTTGCTGATGAAGATGGCAGCTTTGTTGGGGCTGCGCGCGACGTTACCTATCAGGCTGGCTGGGGACAGTGTGGGAGCCAGAGTGGCTAACATTCGCGGAGGGGCGGCCCGCCATGCGCAGACCCCACGGCTATCCCGCGGGTGGGGCACAGCCTGTCTCTCCCCGGGCCTCTCTGGGGGTTTCTGAGCTGTGGTTCTGGGGACCTGAGCTCTGGCCACCCTGCCGGGTGAGGGGGCCGGAGCCGGGTGAGTGTGGCCCAGGACGAGGCTGGCTGCTGCGTGGTCTCTGCAGGGACGGTCTGTGCACGGTTTGGGAAGACAGATGCCGCAGCCCACCTGGCATCTCAGGCAGACCCCCAGCCCCGCCCAGCACTGCTTTCATTCCCCTGCCCCTGCCCTTGACCCATGCCCACCAAAAGGGCTGGCGTCCATTAACGACAGACGAGCGCTTGCATGATGCAGCGTTGTTTGCCTCCTCCTCACCGCGCTCCAGCACGTGCCACGCTCTTCAGAGGGGACTCCTGAGGGCAGGGCGACCCCGGCAGGGAAATTCCAGCGTCCTGGAGGCCACTGGTGCTGGGCTGTTCCAAGTGGTCTTGGGATCCCCCACCCCGCCCCGACCTCACATTCTGCCTGTGTGTAAAGCTGTCCCTGAGAGCACAGAGGGTCTCCAGCACCAGCTTTGTGCTCATTTACGGATCAGAGGCCAGGCAAAGGATCAGGTCTTCTCCGAGTCTGTGCCATGGCCAGATTCACCCTCAGGGCCTCTCACCTGGGCTGCCATTTCAAGCACGGGCTGCGCCCAGCCTCTCTGCAAGGCTGCCCGGGGCTGTCCTGACCAGCGACGGCGGAACGAGGGGCAGAAACTTCCATCCTTCTGCTCTCCAGAGGCGATTCCCAGGGGCTGCCTTGTGCCCCCCAGGACAGCTTGAAGGAGACAGAGACACTTCTCTGCAGCCTGGGTCAGCAGCCCCTCTGTGGCAGACCACCTCGCCAGCACCCCCAGCCTGGCTACGCCAGAGTTCATCCGTGGGGTCATCTCTGCAGGTTTTGGGGTGCCCCACTGTCGAGGTACGGCCTCCGTCCCCGGGCAAGCCCAGGGAGATTTGGGCTTCAATGAGCATGGCCACGCGTGCCACACGCGTGAGCTGTCCCCTGCGCCCACGTCAGGCCCCAAGGAGCTGACGTGAAGGATGACGTGGGCTCCCAAACCCTCCCGAGTTCCAGAGCTTGGTCACCGTGGCTCAGAGCAGCTGGGCTTGTCCCCTTCTCAGGGCGGGGCTGCGGCCACACTCCACTGAGGATCCCACAGTCGCACAGTCAGTAGACGTTTAGTGAGCACCCTCCACGAGCAGGTGCTGGACCAGGTGTGGCGGATGCACCTGCGAGCCGGGCCCATCCCTGCCCTGGAGACGCTCACAGTCCAACAGGTGCCTGACGACCCACAGCGGATGCACGAGGCCAGGGATGTGCAGTGAGAGACAGGGCAGCGCACGGGCGACCTCATGGGCGGGCTGGCGTGTTGGTGAGGCAGGCTGGGGACGGGAAGGGCGGTGAGAGACGCCCCCTCTCCGGCCGTCCCGGTGCAGGGATGTGACCACACGGCCTGTCTCCCTCTCGGGTAGAGACTGAGCTTCCTGCTGCTGGTGGCATCTCCCACTTGCCCCCACTGGGCGACAGCCCTGTCCCCTGGACTCTTTGGAGCCCCCCAGCCCCGCCCACACCTGTGCGGAGGGGTCGGCCCCTGTGAGGCACCGTCTGGCAGGGGTGCGAGCGGCGGATGGAATATTTACCACGAGTCCCTTGATTCCCTTTGTTTTGCAACAGAAAGTGTTTCTTTGATAGACGTTTAATTCCAGAGACTGCTACCTGCTCCCTATCTGCCTTTGCTCGAACACTAAACGTGCCTGGGCTCCTGCTATGACAATCTCCCTCCGTGCGGGCGGATGCAACTGGACTGGGAGAACATTAGAATCTTCAAAGAGGGACAATTATTAGGGGAACCAGATTAATGAGGTGTCATAACAACTTAGCCAGATCCGCGACTGACCTTTCTCACGGAGAACGGGCTTGATAAATGCGGTTCATTACCGAGTTCTGACATGGAAATAGGATCGCACTCTGCGCTCCCCGCCAGGCTGATCAATATTTTATCTGCCGAAGCAGCCCAGTCTGCGTGCGGGAGGAGCCCGTGTGTGCTGGCAGGGAGCCCGGGCCCGGGCCGGGGGCTGGCCAAGCCGGCCTGCTGCGTGGAGGGCGCCAGGCCGGGGGAAGGTGGCCGGGCCCTGCCAGGACCTGTCCAGGGCGCCATCAGCGTCAGCTGCACAGGACATGCGGCCTCCCTCCCTGCGAGCCCCCGAGTGGCGTCTGTGGGCAGGGAAGGGAGGGAGGAATCGAGGACATCACCCCTCTCCTGTCTGTCCCTACACGCAGTTTGGCTGCCACCCTGTCCCGGGACCCAGGGTGCAGGGGACAAAGGTGACGGAGCCACAGCCCTGCTCACGTGGGGCGGGGCCCATTTCACCAGGAGGAGACCTGAGGCCGGCCGAGCACTTGGACCCGCAAGTTCTTCTCACATTCTTTTGGTGTCACACCCTGCGAGGTGATCGGGGCTCGTATCACCACCGTTTTAAGACGGGAAAGGGGACAGGAGGAGGGAACACGTTTCCCCCTCCCTGGCACCCAGGTGCCCCAGCAGTCAGGGCACAGAGAGTGACGTCGTCAGGGTGCTGGTGTGGACCGGGGGTGTGAGCAGCGGCCGGGGCGGAGTGGAGGGTGAGCCGTGTGGCGACGCGGGCAGAGCGCACTCCAGTCGGAGGCCGCGGCCACATAGAGCCCTAGCGTGTGTGTCCGTGTCGGGCCGCTGCGGTCCCTGCACCCCCAGGTCCCCACGGCCTGTAGCCACCTGGGCAGGTGGGCAGGGAGGACCCCGTGAAATAAGACAGCCTTGGGCCTTGGGTATTGGCACTCTCTTGCCCGAATTGAGTGGAACTTGAGAAGGATCAGGAGGAGGATCAGGGAACAGAGGCTGTGGGGCCAGCCCGCGTGGATGGGGGCCAGCCCGCGTAGATGGGGGCCAGCCTAACCTCTGGCCAGCAGTGTGTTGACAGCAGTCGTCTCTGAGAGGCGGATTCCGGATGATGTATTTTCTTTTTATTTCATCTGTGCTTTCCAAGTGGTTTTTGGTGGGCAGGTGTTTCTTTTATAATAAGACAAACGTTCGAAACCGGAAGCACAGTAGGCAGCCTTTAGCTGGAGACCAGGCCTGGCCAAATGACAGACGCCCGCATGGGCGAGCCACTCCCATCTGACCCCACGGTGAAACCAGGGGGTCGGGAACGAAAAAGTAAAACCGGGCTTGGAGAACTCCCACTTGGACGCACCTTGCCAGGAAGACAGCCGTCCTGGAGGCCGGGGCCTGCCTCAGCGGAGGGTGGCTCACCTTGGACGCTGAGCTGGAAGCCGAAGCTTTTGGGATTTCCACTTCTGGGGGCCAGAAGAGGGCAGCGTGTAGGGAGGCCCTCGGTGAAGAGGAGAAAGGACACGAGGCCCTGAGCAGTGTGACCTGCGGTGCCGGCATCCTGGCCTGGCTCCCACCGCCCTCCCCTGCCCTGGCTCCACGCTCTCCCCGAGGCCCGCCCCAGCCCAGCCAGGCCAGCTCTCTCGGGCCGCTCCTGCTGCCTGGCGCACTCTTCCCCACGCCTCCGTCTCCCCCAACTCCTCCTCATCCCGCAGGTCTCATCCCAAACACCCCTCCCTGGGCCTCCCTCGCTCCCCCCTGGGCCTCACTGGCTCTCCCCCGGCGCCCACCTTGTCTAGGACTGGAAGCTCCGTCCCGTCGCCAGCATGCTGCCCGGCATCTGGCCCGTGGTTTGTAAACGAATGCGGCAAAAGGATGGGAGGGGATCCTGCAGACCTGGGCACCCACCCCCTTGCCCCGGTGGCTCCTAGACTGTGCAGAACTTCCCGACAGCAGGGGTCTGCGGGCAGCTGCCAGGGTGACGGAGCTGGAAGCCGCACCGTAGGGGTGCGACGGGGGGGCAGAGCCGGGAGGTTGCCACAGCCCCCCCCCCACCCCAGCAGGACCCGCCTGATGGCTTCCCTGGCCTGCTAGCGTTGGGGGTGTCGTCTGTCTGTGCACCCCAGCCCAGCGCAGCAGGCCGCCCAGCAGAGGCTTATGCCCCACCAAGGTCCGTGAGGAACGTCGTGGGGCCCAGCAAGGGTGAGACGTCCTGCCCGTCTGGGCTGGCCTAACACAGAACACGCAGCGCCGTGGCCTGCGCTGAGCAGCCTGGCCGTCCACTGGCATTTAGGCGCAGGGCCTCCGACGACTTCCCGGCGCCTGGTGCAAACCCGCCCAGGAAAGCCTCAGGCTGCCGCAGCGCTGGGCAGTGCCACCACCGTCCACCCCACCTCCATCTCCACCCACGTCCTTTCGCCAGGACCAGGTCTCACCCCTTTTGGGGAGTGAGGGGCTAGACGCCAGCAGGACTGTTCCTCTCCTTCCCCCAAAGTGATCTTTCCTCAGGCCCAGAAAGAAAAGCCAGGACGAGCCCCACTGTTCTCCAGCCGAGACCTGGGTTTGCCGACTGGCGGCCCCGCGACCCCCAGGAATCGACGTCCGACCGGGCAGAGAGGAACGCCGGCAAGTGTGGGGGGTGGGAGAAAGCCACTCTCGTCGGAGCACGGAGACTCCCAGAGAGCAGATAGATTTGATTATATTGAACTCAGCCATTGATTTTTTTCTGAATAAACATGCGGGAGGAAATGGTAATGGCATCTGCTTGTGAAGGGAATCGATTGACCCCAAATCGGAAGAAAATCTAGGAACACAAACAAGCACGAGAAAAAGTGGGTGAGCTTCCCAGGCTCATCCAGTGAGGGAGGAGGGAGGAAGAAGGGGACACACAGACAGACTTCCCCGTCATCCCTCTCTGCACCGATGGCTTCCCTGCCTGTCGCTCTTTGGCAGACGTGGCTTCAGTATCGGTAGCTGCCATTTAGGAGCCCTTGCTCTGTGCGCGCCAGCGCACAGCCCGTGCGTGCCCGTCTTAGTCCGTCCTCGCAACACCCTGTGGGGGCGCTGCTGTTCCCACTTCACAGGTGAGAGCACTGAGGCCCTCGCCAAGGTTACACAGCCTGACGGCAGCAGAGCTGGGACGCAGACCCGGCGGACCTCAGAGCCCAGGTTTCCAGCACGGCTTTCCGCTGACCTTCCAGCCTGGACTGTTGCCTGGCGTCTACACTGGCCTCGCAATTAAGAGGAAGAGCCCAGAGCCCCAGGCAGTCCGTTGCCAGCGGCCCCTTGGCCTTCAGTCTGGAACGGTCAGTGTGGAGCCCGGGCCCATCCTCCGGGGTCCGGCCAGCGGCCGCGGCAAGTTCTCCAGCCCCCGGGGAGGTGGGGGGCTGCCCTGCTCTGCCGATCCCCTACAGCCCCGTCCGTGGGCTGTTCCCTGTGTGGTGTTCATCCGGGTGGCCTGTCACCAGCAAGACGAACTGTGTCACGTTGCAGCTCATCACAGGCCTCATTTGCCAAAACACCGCGAGGGTCTAATGCCGCTCGGCGAGCGCGCGTGTGATAAAAGGCCCAACGGTGGCGGCTGTGGGCTTCGGTTTTAATTTAGTGAAACTTCCTTTTGTGTCTTGGTCAGAGACTGTGTACGTATGTTTGTTTTGAAGTAACCCCGCTCTGGGAGTGTACCTCGTTAAGGTAGGCAGGGCTTATCAGTCCTGTTAACTAAAACTCTCTAATCCAGGGGGCCCAGTATTCAAAAGCTGCCTTTAAGGTAGGATTAAGGCAAAAACGAGCTATTACAGAACGGAACTGGGCCGGCCTTCCTGAAGCCACCATGGAGCTACCGCTGCAAACCCTGCTGGAAGGTTTCCCACTCCGTCCGTCCGTCCGCCCGTCCGCGCTGGCTCTGTGCCTGGCTCGTAGTAAGTGCTCGGTAAATATTCGTAGGAGGACAGTCTCCCCCCGGCATGCACATCGCGTGCAGCACACACTAGTAAAGATTTATGCGGTGGCCTGGTGGACACACAGGTCCCCTCCACTGCGGCGGGGCCGTGCCCAGCACCTATCTGTGAGTGCGATGGACGGACGGATGGACGAGGGGCACGTTCTCTCAAGGCCAAGGGTGCGTCTCGTCTAACGACCCATCTTCCCCTCCAGGCGACCCATGCACCGTGGCCGGCTACGCCCGCCTGAAGAACGTCCTCCTGGCGCTCCAGACCCGCCGGCAGCCCCTCCAAGAAGGGGACAGCAGACAAGACCCCCCCTCCCAGAAGCGCCTGCTGGTGGAATCTCTGTTTAAGGACTTGGATGCCGACGGCAACGGCCACCTCAGCGGCTCGGAGCTGGCGCAGGTGGGTGCGGCACTCGGAGACAGTCTGACGGGGGAGGAGCCCAGGGTCCCTTCGGCATATGCTTTGAAGGGAACGGGGGGCCACACAAGGCAGTTGTTTGTGACTCTCTCTTCTAAAAGAGGAACCCCCTCCCACCCCTCCAGGAGTGCGGGGGCGTGTGTTCCACACCCTGAGACCGTCTCACAGACAAAATGACGGCCGTTTTTCCTTCCCACCAGCCGCTGTTTACGCACGGGTTTGAAGTGCTCTCGGGCACTTCAGAGGGCTGGTCTCGGAGGACATCAGTTAGGAAATCAGTCTTTTCCTCCTTGAGTCCTTTGCTTTCCTCGGCAGAAAGGTTACAAGGAAGCAGTGTGGTTTCCACCAAACGCCTGTGGAGCTGGGAGTCCCCAAGTCCTCTACCCTAGGCTGTCACTGCTCTTTGCTCTCCCAGCATCAGCACCCCAAACTCCAGCCTGCTTGCGTGCACCCCCAGGCCCTGCTGTCATTTAGGGAAGCATCTCACTGCGCCCTGTGGCTCGCCTCTCCCCGAAGGCTGTGGGTCCCTGTGTCCAGCCAGAAGGTGCACAAGGGGACTTAGTGTCCACAGCAGAGACACCAAGGGAAGAACGACTTCATAGCCTCAGCCCCTGCGGGAGGGTCCTGTAGGGTCCTGGTGGCAGAAAGGCTGGCTGTGGGCGCTGCATCCCACCCCTGCTCCGCTGGCCTGTCCGCCAGGGCCCAGAACCACCAGACAAGTGCGAGATCTGCAGGGAGAGAGAGTGAGCTCGGCCTCTCCAGGCAGGGCCGTGGGGCAGGGGCTGCTCTTCCCCGGAGACCGCAGACTGTCCACACAGCGGGCTGATGATAAGGACACGTCTCACCTTTGATGCCAGTTTACAGAAATCTTCCACGTGACACGGTGGTCTGGCCAAGGCTGCGGCCAGGCGGTCGGGAAGAATTGGGGCAGGAAGTGCCGAGGCGTTTACTGCGCGATACGCTCGGCTCTAGGCGAGGCCTTTGCTGCGGTCAATGATCACAGAGAGCCCTTGCGACGTGGGGTGGGGGCCAGGCACGCAGACTGCAGCGCCGAGCTGCCTGAGGCCACGGCTGCCTCCAGGGGGGCTTAGGAGACCCCTCACTTCATTGAGCCTCAGTTTCTCATCTGTGCACCTCCTGAGGGTTAAGTGGGCTGAGACAGCGAAGGGCTTAGCACGGTGCCCGGCACGGGGTGTTTAGTGGTAGTATCATCGTCATCTCCGTTGTTATCCCTCCTTAAACTTGCCCACGCTCTGCCATCAGGGGGGACCACTATCATCCCACTTTGCAGATATTTTCAGATGAAGAAACTGAGGCTCTAGGAAATCGAGGAACTCGCCCGAGTTGTGTGCACTGCCTGGGCCGTGGCGGAGCTCAGGTGAAGCCCCGGTGGGCAGACGGGCAGGCACCTGCTCTCCCCACGGCACGGGGGTCCCTCTGGGGAGGCTGGCTGTCACCAACGGCACCACGCGGTCCCTTCAAGGTCTGCGGAGATGGCAAGTGTCCACAAAGTCCTGGCAAGGGGCAGCCACCCCGAGCTCTGCCCGAGCCAGCGAGCACGTCGGGAATCTCAGGTGACTCTGCTCACCCCACCGAGCAGCGATGCCCGCGTCTCAGGGCCCTGCTGCCCGTGGCCCCCAGGGCCCCCACCCTGGCAGCGTGACACCACCTCCATCAACGGGAGGCCCCCGGCTCGGGCTGAGACCCAAAGGGCAGGCCCGAGCTGCTCTGGGGAAAACCCAGGTCCTGTTAGTCACGGCCACCTGCAGGGAGAACCACCTGGCGACTCCTCACATACAGGCCGTTCCGCGAGCACCAGGACAGGTGGCGCCAGCTCGCCCTAGACAGAGGCCGCCGTGAGCTCCAGGCACCCCTGGCCCGTGTGACTCCCAGGTGACTGCCAAGTAAACAGTATTCCTGGGCACGCTGCTCTAATCTGGCAACTAAGTGGCCCGAGGCACCTGAGGCCATTAACAAGCCTGGTAATTGGACTATGATTTCCTCTTTAAAATTTAATGTACTTAAAGTTCGTTTCATAAATCTGCCAAGCAGAGCAGAGCTAAATTGGGCTGTTCCTCGACACAGAATCAAAGGCGCTGGGAAAACCCGTTGGTCCTGTGCAAAGCTAATCAATTTCCAATGCAGAAATAGACAAAGGGAAATTTCTATCTTCGGAAGATTGATCTCGGACGTTTTGGTTGATCTCCCTTTTATCGAACAGTCTCACTTGCCGGGTGAAGGGTGATTTTTTTAACGTTATCACGTTAAATTGCCTTTAATATAGCAGGCCAAGCTGAGAATGCTAAATAAAAAGAAAACGCTTCTACCCTCCCCTCTGCAAAATAAAATAAAATCATTTTCTTTCTTCAGAGACTTCCTTCTGAGCATTTTCCCTGCAAGACCTGTAGTTCCAGGCTCTGAGAACCACAGGAAAAACCGAGACCCCTAGTTCCAGGCTCACCGGCCTCTGGCTCCAGCTGGGCACGGGGGCCTGGAACTTCCACCCTTGCCTGTCCTTCGGCATGTGGCCGGTCAGCCGGGGAGGCCTTGTCCCGTGGCTCAGACCACGGCCAGAGTGGCATCGGCAAGGGCCCAGCCCCAGCCCTGTGCCAGGACCCGAAGGGCAGACGCTCGTGCCCCGGCAGGGCCGGGCCGGCAGCAGTAGGGCCCAGGCCGTGTCTGTGGAATGGCAGCTGCCCCGTCTGGGCGTGAGCCGCGGCGCAGAGGCCACGCTGACATCGGTCAGGGCTGGCGGGTGGAGGGTATGTCGACGGAGCAGGGACCTCCAGCTCCACGCACGCGGGAGCCCGCAGACATGGACCCCACGCTGCGTTCGGCCACTCTTTGCTGGGTTCATTTAACGAGGCCCTTCTCTTCTCTTTTTCCCGTCGGTAGCACTCGGGGGACATCAGGTGGCCTCCAGGATCCTCCCCATCTCAGACTGTCTGTGGTCTGTCTGCCCGAATGGGGAGGCCAGACCTGAGCTCTAGTCTGGACTCTGCCTTAACCACTGGGTGACCTTGCGGGGGTCACTTCCCCTCTCTGAGCCTCAGTTTTCTCACCTACGAAATGAGGGGGTTGGACAGGACAAAGCCAAAGAGCTCCAGGTGCCCCCCAAGGCCCACCGAGCTGTCCCCGGAGGCCCCATGGCCTGAGCCGTTGCCGGCAACGCCACTCACCCTGCTCTGGCCTCTCCCCTCCCTGCCCACAGCACGCGCTGCAGCAGCAGGGCCTGGGTGAGGACTTGCGCGGCTGCTCTCCCGCCGACCTCCTCCGATTCGACGACTACAACAGCGACAGCTCCCTGACCCTGCGCGAGCTCTACACGGCCTTCCGTAAGTCGGCGCCATCGGGACGCCAGTGGGCAAATGCGTTTGCTCCAGTGGATGTTCCGGCCCCAGAATGGTGTCGGGGGGCGGGAGTCCATCCTCAGCTGCCTCCCGGGCTGGCTGCTTTCACAGGTGGGAGCTGCGGGGTCTGCTCCGCCTGGGCGTTAGGGGACGGGAAAAAGGCGGGTGGGGGGGACGGGGAGCGCTCGCCTTGGGGTCCTTCCGGATAAAGGTTTTTCTCGCTGTCTGGGGGACCCAGGACCGTGACGGAAGCGTGGATGCAAGGGCAGTGCTGAGGCTTTGATGACTGCACGCGGAGGGAGGGATTTATAGGGCCATCGGGGAGCCCTGCGTGGGAAACCCTGTGGGAGGGCCTGGAGGCCTGGCCGGGAGGGGCGGGGGGTCCCTGGAGAAGAACGAAGGTAGGTGCTCGGTGAACGGAGGCGGTACCCGAGCGGCCACTCCGCGGAGTCCCTGGCACGTACCGCAAGTGGACGAGACGCCTTATGCAGCCGCGTCTCCTCCCTGAGGTGACCTCCCAAGGTCACACCATGTCAGCCACAGGCAGTGCTGGGGAGGAGGGGGTGGTGCTGGGCCCAGCCGGAGACGAGAGAGGACATTCTTGGCCCGAAAGAGAGGAAGTGCTTTTGCGCTGGGAGCCGTTCAGGCTCTGCTTGACGCAGGTGATGGGACTGCCCTGCGTGGTGTGCCTTGGATGTGACCCGCCGGCTCCCAGCACCCGACTGCGGGCCCTGGAGGTGGGGGTGAGCCCCCCAGGGCACGGGTGCTCCGAGCACAGACCCCGGCACCCCCACGGCCGAGCCTGTGCCTGGGGTCCCTTCCTGCTTCACGTTGACACCCCTTGAGCGGCGGCTGCTCCATTCACAAGCCCGCAAAGCGGTCCTGTGGCAAGAAGGGCTCTTGTGGCAGATAGAAGCGGTACTTGGCTGACATAAGAGGAGAAACAAGTGTGACTCTTCCTGTGGGAAGTGTCATGAGCTTGACATGGTTGGAGGGAGGAGCCTTTCCAGTTCACAGCGTCCTTAGTACCAAGGACCAAAGCCCAACCCCCAATTATAGGGCTGCATCTATGCCGGGTCCCTGTCATCCTCCTCCCTTCCCACCAGTAAATCTCCTATGCGCTCATACTAGTTCATACTAAGGTATGAATGACTGCTTGGCTTATCCCGCTGCAGCAGGTCTTTGCTTTGTGGACCAAGGAGTTTATTGCCAAAAACATGTCTCTAAATTTTAGCATGCATGGAAGTATCAGCAACTTCCTGTATTTGCCTCACGAGAGCCGATTATTAAATTTTCAGGAATTTTGCAAGCAAACGGTTAAATGCTTGGTAGCTTTCAACCAGCCGTGGCAGGAATATTTATACCACAGAAATTTACACTGTACATATGCTGCCCAAAACGGGAAAGTGGGGTACTTTCTTCTTCTCCAGAAAGGCCGTTGTTCAACACTGACCTGCACGTCACCGGGCAGGACCATCGCTCCCACCCGCAGAGCACACTTCGGGCAATGTCCTCTCCCTCCGCCTCCCAGAACCGGGACCCCTTGATGACTCTAACTCCGTAGAACGGTTAGGGCAGATTACAGGGAGAACAGCTCTCCAGCTCAGGAAAGAGGCAGCCCGTTTTCTGGGACAGATCCAAGACATTCCCAGCAGTGCTTCCTGGGCCCGTCGGCCAAAGGAGCTGCGGGGTAAAGGTCAGTGCGTGTTAAGAGCCTCGTGCGGAGGCTGGACTTCCAGGGCGTGGGGGTGTGCCAGGCATCGCTACGCACTGTCCCGGGACGGCGTCACTCGGCAGAGAAGGGCAACACTGGGGCACCATCTTCCAACCTGGTTCCGCAGCAGCCTCTGCGCCCGGCCGTTTCCCGGGAACGGGTCTGGGGACGAACGGCAAGCCCTTGGCCGTGCTCTCGGGGAGACGGAGGCATGCCTGTTGCCGCTGACGCGAGAGACGCCTCCCTGGCTTCCCTAACGAACGTCGTTATGGACACGAGCTACCCTGGCGGTCGAGGGATCTCACCCCCTGTCTTCCAGACACGTGTCTCACGCAGAGCAATGCGCTGTCTGCCCCCTTCGTCCCTGGATCGTTGTTTGAAAGGCTTTCTAATCATCGTTTTTAAAGCAGATTAGATTCCGCTGTTGCCTTGGACTTGTTTCTAACCGGGCGGCCAAACCATCCATCACGGCCCAACCCAAATAACAGATATGCAATGAAATGTAAACTCGCAGCCAATAAGGAAGCCACAAAATGAGTTAACCCCACCGTAAAGGCTTGACACGCAGCCGCTCGGAGCACATGAGGATCAGTGGTTTTTCAAAGTCATGGGAACTCTAAATTCCCAGAGCCCTGGGAATAGATTTATGGTTCGGCGAATTTTAAATAGGTAATTGAAATGAGACATATAGGTACCAGTTACCACCCAGCAGTCAATGAGCATTAAAGAAATCTCACTAAAACCCAGAAAGTAATATCTCAGACATTTCAGCAACAACATTTTAGATTTAATTCTAAAAACTGCAGCTGAGAGGCTGGCGGAGGCTGAGACTGTAGCATTGCATTTTCTAGGCTGTTTTGCTCGCATCCTTGGGGGCAGGGCGGGGCGGGGTCTGGGCGGCTCTTCTGAAGCAGCCTTGATTGCTGGACTAAAACAGGACGGGTTTGGGGGTTTTCCCTGGAGAACTGAATTGCATTTGTACGTTCTTGAGATTGGGGGGTGGTCTCCTAAACCGTGTTTGCCCGTGCATCCCGCCAGGCCCGTGTTTGCCACAAAATGTCACCGACTGAGGATGACGCCAGGACTCCCACGGCCGGGGGCTGCCCGTGCTCAGCGGAGCCAGCTCGTGGTGGGGCTGTACCTCCTTCCTGGCTCTGCGGAACAGGTAACCCCCTCCAGGGAGGAGGGTGCAGGGCAGGCAGGTGCCTTCGTCCTGGGAGTCAGTTCGGTCTCTTTCTGACGGTCAGACGCAGCTAAACTCTCAATTGCCCATCTCCACACAGGGACAGGAGTGACGTACGAGGGTGGCCTGCCTCTTTTCCTCCATTTATCAACTAAACATTCCCTTCCAGTTGCGTCCGGCTTCCTACGTCAAAGGCCGGTCTAGGAGCTAAAGGCACAGTGTGCTCTCAGCACATGCGTCCCACCCGCTGCCCCGTCCCTGGCAAGGAACAGAGTCACCCGTCCCTGCTGTGGCAGAGACCTAGGCTCCAGGGTCACCGATAAGCGAGGCGTGTGTTGACCTCGTCTGTCCATCACGGTAAATTAATCTAAAAGTTGCTCATCTAAGAAGCTTCTCCACCACGCATGGTTTTTACACTTTTCCGAACGCTTGGGGTGGGAATCGCGGGAAAACATGGTGTGTAAATGAGGACTTTTCTCTCGCTTTAAACCCATTACAAGTTTCTTCTGCTTTTGACAAGATCCTCGCCCTTTTAATCAGTCCCATGAGAGCAGAGCTGGCGAATGTGCGGGGGGCTCGAGAAGGGCTTGAGCGGCCGGCGGCACAGGACAGAGGGCTTCCCGGGGCCACGTCCCGGGACCACACCTGCGGGTGTCGGGAGGACCTGGGGCGCCGCCTCTCGGGAGTCAGACGCCCTCCCTCCGCTCTGGCGCTCGTGAGCTCTGGGCAAGCGGACGGGAAAAAGCGTGTTTCACTCTGATCATCGCCCCACCCGTGGCCGGGCAGCGACACGCGTGGAACGGGCGCCTGGCGTGTCTGCCTCTGCTGCTGCCAAGCGAAGGGCCGGTGCAGCGTGGCGCTCCGTGTCCCCGCCCTCCGGAGTGAAGAACGCCCGGCACTGTGCCGGACAGCCACAGGCCCCGCTCAGCTGGTCCCCGCCCCGAGAAGAGCAGGGTGTCAGAACAAGCCATGGGAGCGCCCTTGCTGCCCACGTTCATTCGGGTCTTTGTCCGTGTGGGGCGAGTTCAGACAGGCAGCCTGGATGGCGCAGACCCCACGTCATCCTCCCCCGTTCGGCCCGAGTTTTGGAGAGCGAGCAGCAAGATTGCAGACACCGTGGGGTCCTTCAAAGATTTGTTCTGAATTTACTTGGCTCCTGGATTTGAGAGAAAGTGATGTTGTGAACGGGTCTCCGTTTTTGCTGAGGCCAAGACTGTTGGTGTCAGTGACTCCCCTGTCCCCAAAGGGAGACGCTGGTGCCTCCCGCAGGACTGGCAGATGCAGTGGCCAAAAAACTGGTTCACCCTCCTTGGTCCCCGTTCACTCAAGGGCACAAAACAGTTCAAGCTGGAGTGGCCAAGGGAGGAACCGAAGACTGGAAGACAGAAGGTGTGAGTCTCCCCACCCCTCCCAGGGGCAGACACGGGGGTCCCTCCTGACTTCACGGGATTGGCCATGTGAGCGGCCGAGTGCCCCGAGGCCAGGGACACTGAGTTCAGAGTCGGTGACCCACCCGAGCGATTTCTCTTGTCTGCACCGCTGTAGTCAGTAACAGGTTCTTAATACACCAGTTATAGAAAGTGATGCCTAACATTTAGCAAGTGTCAGCTCAGAGAAGTTAAGTAGCTAACTCAAGGTCACACAGCCAGCAGGGAGCAGAATCGGGATTGAACCCACATGTCTAATTCCAGAACCTTCTCATGCATCTAAACACACTTTGCAGCTCATCTGCGTTCTCCAGTAAGGAGAATCTCAGTTTCCACAGTGATTTCCCTAAACTTCAAGCCCTAGCTCAACGGTCTCCTCCTCCAAGAAGTCTTCCTCAATTTCTCTTCCCTCTACCAAGCCCCACACACCTTCCTCCGCGTGTACGCAACCCTGTTTTTATCTCTACGTAGGAACAAGGCTGAGGCTGATGGTTAAATTGTGACCTCCAGAGTCCAAGTAAGACCTGGGTTTGAACCCTTATTCTGCCACCTACTAACTGTGTGGCTTTGGACAGCTCTTAACCAGAGGTTAACCTGGGCTTCAAGTTCCTCATCTGTAAAATGGGCATAATAACCACGCAGGACTAAATGAGACACCAGCCGAGAACGGGCACACCCCTAAACCACCCTGCTGCTCGGGAAAGCCATTGGCGGCCTGGCGGTGATCAGTGAGGGCCTCACCCCCGGGAGGAGCAGGGCTGGCGGGAACGGGCCCGTCCTTGCATCGGGGCTCGGGGCGGGGCAGTCCCTGCCCCAGTCTCACCACGGAGGGATCGATTCTGAGCGAGCTCACTGGGCACCAGCGCCGCCTCCTCCCCCCACTCAGAAGCTTCAGACCCAAACTGCCTCCCCGGTCGCCAGCGGCTTGTTCCTGGCAGCTGCGCCCTGGGCCCAGCACCTCCGGCCGCTGTCTGGAGCTGAGTCTTCAGGCACTTTCCAGTTTTGAAGGGCCCAGCTGGAAGCTGTCAGTGGCCTCAGTGCCGAGCAATTGAACGGTAGAAAATGAACTAATTACAGGTTATTATTGAAAATCTATTATGCACAAATTGCAAAGAAAACTCATTAAAATATGATGCTTTGGTGACTTTTTAAAAAACCCTCCTGGAGGGAGAGGCAGGGGCAGGTGGCACCTTGGTGACACCTTGTCCATCACCGTTCCCGGGGTGAGAACCCCCAAAGGGCTGCGGGGCTGTCACACAGCCCAGCCTGACATCACAGAAACTTGAAATTCTGCGTGGACAGAAAGCTCTCTGAATGTTAGTAAATACTCAAAAACGGCTGCAGAGGAACCAAAGAATTTCATTACAAAGATATAAATGGGAACAATTTAAATGTCAGCTTTTTACCGGGATGACAGTGTATTGCATTCGTAAATCTCAGTGTTTTTGCAAAGCTTTCGTGAGGACTTCAACATGCAGTTAAGCACCAAAGGTCACATTCGCGACTTCCAAGCCTGCTCTATCCCTCGCACTGGCGTGCGGGAGGCTGGCGTGTGTGGCCGCGCCGTCCAGAGCCCAGGTCGCAAGAGGGTCCTCACACGGCCGAGCTGCCTCCCAGGCTCTGGGCAGGAGCCCAGCAAGCTTAAGACCACACAGGGTGCCCCCAGCCCGCGCCTCCTTGGCATGGAAAGGGGAAACCGAGGCTGTGGGAGGAAGAGGCGATACGGCTGGAGTGACTCCTCTGAGGAGGTGAGGGAGGCGGAATCCAGCACCCTGGTGGAGGGGTTGCCCAGACACACGGCCGGGAGACCCAGGTGACAGCAGAGAAGCCGGAGCGCGTGAGCGGACACAGGCGGGGTGGGTGGGAGATGCGGGGAGAAGACGCAGACACCCGCCTTGTCGGGGGGTCAGGAAGCAAGTCACGCCGAGAGTGAGGATGGGGAAGGAGGTGCAGAGGTTTGAGGGGGCAGGAGAAGGCCTGGAACAGCCGCACAGGCAGGTGGCGGGAGGGGACAGATGGGGACAGGGTGGTGTGATCGCCGGGCAGTGTTCAGGACCCACCAAGGGAGCGGAGCGGTGGTTTCTCCCACGCTCAGCTGCGCAGACGTCAGCACAGAGCACCCAGACGGGTGTCACCAGGGTGGGGGTTGCCGGGACGGAGCTCGGGGAGGGACTGAGCGTGTGCGACACCGTGACTCCAGCGAGTTCAATTCCGTGCAGTTCCGTGTAAGCAGGACGTGGCACCACGAAGGGAGTGGCAGATAATTAAAGGGTCGTCAGTAGACTGCGGGTCCCGGTGGGCGTGCAGAACTGTTGCAGGCTGGAAACCGGAGGGAACGACCTGGAAGACATGGGACGTGATCAGACGGCTGGCTGTCTGAAGAAGGATTTTTCAGGCTTCCTTTATTCGGGATGCAACATCTAGAGTCCGGGATACGGCCAGGGGATGAAGGCCTGTAGGGTGGAGAGTCGACGGGGTAATCAGCTTGTCCCTTCTGTCAACGTGGTTGTAGATCACCGAATGTTACCCAGGAGGAATGTCAGAGAGGCCGTCGTTAGCTGTGGGGGGGTGGGACCCAGCGTCAGTAGATGACTGGCCAGGAGGGGCGGTGGGCGGTGCAGGGAGCATGCGTGGGTGTTTCCGCCTCCCCCCGAGAGCAGGCTCTCTGGAGTGGACTTCTCTCTTTAGCCCCATTTTACAGAGGAGGAAGTGAGGCACCAAAAAGTCAGCAAGCAGTGGAGAACCGAAACTCACACCAGGGCGCCTCCTCCAGAGTTGGCACTTGGACGCCACCTTCAACACAGCCACGCTGGGTGCGAGTGCGATTTGGTCCTCCCCACGAGAAGACCACATCGCTCTCCTGTGGAGAAGGGGAAGGTGTAACGCGTCTAATCAAACAGGTGCTAGACGTCCTCACCGAGGAGGCTGGGTGGATTTCCAGGCAGATGTGGGGGTGGGAAGGGCACCCCCGGCAGAGGGAGCAGCCTGAGCAGGTGCAGATGGGAAGGCCCCGGACCGTCTGGTTTGGCCAACTTGTCCCTGTGTCGTGGACAAGAGAGAGAGCAGCAGAAGACGATGCCAGAGGGCAGGATTAGAACCCGAACGGCAAGGGCTGGTGTGAGGGAGGCGAAATGCAGCCGCACTGCCCACCCCCGCCCCTGGAATCCCAGGGGCTTAACGTGACTCGGGTTCGGTCTTTGTTCACGTAACAGTCGACGCTGACGTTCGGTCGTGGGCACACAGTGGCACGAGCACCCAGGCATGCTCAGCTTCGTGGTTCTGCCGTCTCCTAGGGCCGCAGACTCCCGCGCTGGACTCTGCATCCGGCCAGGACCACAGATGGTCCCGCAGGGGATTCTCCGGGCCCAGCGAGCCCTGCGCGTCCCCCCGACACAGCCACGGCCAGAACTCGGGCGCGGGCCACACCCGACTCGGGGAGCTGGGAGACGTGGTCTGGCCGTGGCTGCAGGAGGGAACGGACGCAGGTCTAGGGGAACACGTAGCTTTCTCTGCCGCAGGCCCCCAGATCCGGGCCACGGGGTTTGCGCCCGTCAAGGAGCCCAGGCAGCAGGAGGGTGCGGGCAAAGCGGTCTGAGAAGGACTGACCAGAGACGCCCGGGGGGCCTGAGGGCCAGGACCTCGGAGACAGCAGAGACCTGAGCGTGGGGACCCGAGCAGGAACGGGCACCAACAAAGGTGACATTGAGAGGCTCCTTCGCCCCGTGCCCAGGCGGGAACCAGGCAAGTGCAGGAGCCGAACAGGAAGAGATCACTCTGAGGCCTCCGCCTGGGCTCAGCCGTGGGGTCCCCGACAGGCACGGCCGGGCCTCGAGAAGACGGAGCGGCTGTGACAGTCCTCCCCGTCCCCAGCCTGGCCCCAGCGAGTGGGGAGAAAGGATCTATTTTAATTTCTTCTCAGGCCTCCACATGACAAAGGAGAAATATCACCCAATATTATTATCTCTCAGAAAATACTCTCTGGAATCATAAAGAGGGAAATACAGGGAAGCCCGACCACAGAGGCTGCCTCTAAATCAGGAGCTTCTAAATTATCGCGGCGGCACTCTCCTAATTCCTCCGGATGAAAACATTAAAGATGACAATGTCCCTTTAAATCAAATGCCCTGGGAGTTGCTGTAAAGAGTCAGGGAGGTTTTTTTCCTTATGAGGATTTTTTTTGTCTCTTTTCACCTTGTAATGAAATATAAATCATCACTTGTGGGGGCAGGCTCTGTAGAGCAAACTGCGACCATGGATTTTCTGAAAATGAAGGTGTTTTGCTAATGGGAATCATCTCATCTCGGGGAGCATGAGGGTTTCCAGGGACAAGTTTGCTACTTAACTTCACACTCGTTTTTCTGTGTGTTTTGGATTCAGGGGCCACGGCAGCTCCGCGATGCACCCACCCAGGGGGCTGGGGGGCCGCTGGGCTCGGGCCGTGCACAGCGGGTCACGGGTAGCAGTCCTGGGGGAGCAGGCAGGCGGGCAGGGACCCGAAGGAAAGGACATGGGCACGGCCCGGCCACCGCCGCCGGCCTGGCAGTCTGCGCTCTGGGGAGCCTCGGGGCAGAGAAGCCTGCAGGGAGCCTCACCTGAGTGGACTTGCCTTCTGGGAAAGGGGTGGGGGTCGGAGAGAACTGGCGCGTTGACCCAGACGAGGCCCTGCCCGGCTCTGCTTCCTCTGCACCTCCGTGCACCGGCCCACGTCCGCGGGCCTGGCAGGGCCGAGGCTGTGGAGATGGTCGGGCGTTTGTGACCAGGGGAGGAAAGAAGACTCAGATATTTTGGAAAAGCTTCCGAGGCTGAGGTCTGAGGTCAAAGGGTCTGCGGGCTGACCCACACGCCCCACGCCTGCAGCCCCTCCCTCCTCCGTGAGACAGCCGGGCCGCCTCGAAACTTGCTGCTTCTCATCACTCCACGGCCTTGACCCCCGCTCCCCGCCTTCCCTCTGCGGTCCGTCCACCTCCCTCACCACCGCCCCACACCCGGTAGAGAAACTGAGGCTGGCACAGGTCGCTGGTGCACGGACAGCGGCTGTTCCTCAGTCCCGAGCCGGCTCCGCCTCTCTGCAGGTCAGGCCTGCTGGCCCTGTCTCCCTGGGACAGTCTTGTACCCTCCTCTCTTTGTATTGTCACCTCCTCCCCTCGGACTTCCTCCGTGACCAGACTGTCACGTGCTTCCAAGTGGGCGGTCGCGTCTGAGAAGCTGCGCGTCACGGGGAGAGGGCGGGGAGGTGGAGACCGGGCTCTGGGGAGAGACTGCGGGGCTGGGGGATTCGGCACCGGAGTGGGAGCGGCCTGCTGGGCCTGCTGGGCCTGCTCTGCTCCTGGCCAGCGACAGCCCAGCGTCTCGGCACGGTGGGGGCGGCACAGGACATGCCGAAGGAAGGCAGCCCCTACCAGGTGCAAGCAAGAGACCTCAGTGGGAGGGCAGGTGTCCTGCACCCAGGACCCTGTCTGCTGGCCGCCCGTCTCCAGGTGTTCTGACGGTCCCTGAGCTGCAGGCAGAGCCAGTCCTCAGAGCCATCAGGGAGGGTTCAGGGAGGTCACATTCGAGGCCGCAAGCCCCTCTCTCCTGTGGCCCCTGCTTCGCCTCATCCCAAGGAGACCACGCGGCCCAGACATGATGCCTGGAGCTGAAATTCAAGGGCTGCGTGTCTAGATCCACACGCCCTGTGGAAAGGACAACTCCGTGGGGACCCCTGGCCACCCGCGTGGGCCCGTGACCCCAAAGGTGCTGACTTGCAGGAAGCAGGGATGGTGGGCTAAGAGGGAAGACGCAACCGCACGCTCTGTCTTGTTTCCACGCCCCAGTGGCCCTCGCGGGAGTTCTGCCCTCCGGGTCCAGGTTCCGAGATCCCCCCAGAGCCGGCAGCAGAGGGGTGGAGTGGAGGGCGCCGGCCGACACGCCCTCTGACTGACGCAGGTCCGAACAGTCCACTCACTCGCAGCAGCACGCGGGCTCACCTGCTTCCTGCTTGTTGCATCCAGAGATGAGATTCCGTATTATTTACTCACTCTCCTCGGCACAGTCCCGGGTCATGATACGCAATAATCAATCGCCACGTTGCCTTTGCAGGAGGCACGCCCAGCCAGAAAGTCGGGGCCACCGTGCTGTGCCCGTGCCGCCGCCTGGCAGATTGACTGCCCAAGGTTCCCTCCGGGGCGTCGTTTGTTATCTCGGCCGCTCTCGGGGACGGAAAGCCGTCTGCTCCCGCTTTGCACGCAGGCCCCGCTACTGGCACACTCGAGGGGGCCCTGGAATTTATTTCGCCCATTTGAATACAAATGCAATTGAGACAAAATTCTTTTTGTTTCAGAAGCCATTGCCCCGTTTCTGTTTCTCATCAAGTGAGCTGACAGCCAAAGAGGGTTGAAATAAACAGCTCTGTGCCCGGCTGTGCCAGGTTGAATAACTCCCCCACCCATCACTGGTCGTGTTGCCGGCCGAGGGCTTGGCGCTGGTCTTGGGCAGCTCTGGAGGCAGAATGTGAGGCCTTGAGCCACGTCTGTGCCAGGACAGGCTGCTGGGCGGACACCTGCCTCCACCTGTGGTCGCCCACTCAGCCCGGGGGCCGAGATACAGTCCTAGAGGCCTTTCCCTTCACGCTGATCCTGGGAAGGGAGACGTGTCCCGTCATTCATTCAGGAGGGGGAGCAGGTGGCAGCCCAGGCCCTGCTCTCTGAAGCTCCCGACCCCCTCGGGAAGTCGGGCTCCTGGGCCACAGGGAAATGCGTAGACATCAAGTGCCAGGCCAAGGGTTTGGGTGGTGGGTGCCATGGAACTGTCTCAGAGGCCAGGAGGACTTCCTGGAAGAAGATGGGCTTGGGCTGGGCCTTGAATGGGGATGGGGCAGATTTGGACACAGAGAAGGAAGGGGCTCTACTTCAAGGTGAGAGGAAGGTTCAGAGGAAGGGTTAGGAGTGACGGCTCTTCCTGCTGGGCAGAAAAAATAAATAGCAAGTAATGGAGAGTGGCGGTTCGAGAATGGACACTCACTGCGCATTGATTAAGCGCCTGCTGAAACTGGCAGATCAGCGCTGGGGCAGTCGGAGCGGCCCCCGGCTCCAGCTCTGTCCTGCTCTGCCCTGGGCTCCAGATCCCACAGCCCGCAAGGTCCCCACTGGTCCCCGGCTCCCGGGCGTGTCTGGGAAGTCAGTGCCACCAAGCTGACCTTGTTCTGGGACATGCGCACCAAAAAGGGGCACCACACAGAGCGCCACACAGGCCGCAGGGATGGGAGGGCAGGCCCAGCACCGCCTCGGGGCCACGGAGAGCAGCGGCCGGGAGACCCCACGTTGGTCTTTGGAGGGAGCAGGGCAGGCCGCTGTTCCTGTGGCCCGGGAACACTTACCAAGGTGGCCATGAGACCAGAGAGTGGCGTCACCCTCGGTCCCTAGACGGCCCCTTCAGTGCTGACGGGGCTGCTACCTGGGGAAGTCAGTGGAGCTAGGACAGCCCCCTTCGCAGCACTGCGAGGCCTGGGCTCTGCGCCCACGTGGCAGGACACAAAGGCCCTGTCCCAGCGTCCGGGGCTGGGGTGGGGGCCGATGGGGGCTCGTTAGACGCTTGGAGCTTTGTCTCGATGAGTTTCCTGCGGGGGGCTCTGGGCGCCGTCACTGTGACGGGTTTGAATCGCTCGTGGCTGGGCAGGTCCTGTGTTTGGTCTTGTGGGTACTGAGCGTGACACTGTTTCCAGACGAGCAGCATCCCTGGGAACAGGTCGATGCGGCGAGCCGGGCCGGGCAGCGGCCTCCCCTGGCTGTGTGCTGAGGGTGCCTGGCTCCTAGCCCCCTGTGGGGGACTCCAGGGACAGAGGGCCTCTTCACTTCCCCGGAGCCCCTGCAGCCTGTTTCCGAGACTCCCGTCTAAGGCCTGCGGACTCCACAAGTGACCCACCAAGTCGCTTGCTCTCGGGGCTGCCCAGTCAGTAAGAAGTTGGGCTGAGATCTGAATATAAGTCTACAATTTTAAAAAAAAAATAACAGCTGTTCTTTATTGAGCTATTACTCGGTGCCAGGCACTGTGTTAAACAGTTTATCTTTTATGTTGTTTAGTCCTCAAACAGGGACTCTTATCAACCCCAGTTTACAGATGAGATGACTGAGGTCGAGCAGGCAGAGCTGGGAATAAACCCAGGCAAGCGCAACTCCAAACACACAGCCCCCCGCGGCACACTCTGCCTCCCAGAGGAAACGGGGTGCGGGCGGCACGAGGGAGAGACAGAGTGCTCGTGACGTGGCAGCCCCAGACGGAGGCCTCCTCGGAGGAGGCAGCATTTGGCACTTGAATGGTACCCAGAAGGCTGCATGCGATTGGCGTGAACGGCAGGAGGAAGCGTGTGGGCACAGACACGGAGGCTGGAGGGCGCAGAGTACGCTCAGGAGTCGGGCGCCGTGGTCATCCCGGAGCGCAGGCTGCAGGCAGGAGGGGCCCTGGGGGCTGCAGGGGGGAGGCGGTCAGCCACGAGCACAGAGGCCACAGACGTCGGGCGAGGGACGGCGTCCAGCGCTCCGGGCGACGGAGAAGCACGGCTGAGCGAGGCAGACTCCCACCCGTGCATCCCAGAGGATGAAATGACCCAAACCACAGCCTCCGTCACGGGCCCAGGGAGGAGCCCTGAGCCGCTGCCGTTTTATCAAACGTGATGCAGCCGTCATTCACGATCTGCGGCAGCAGTGACCACCTCCTCTGTAGGGCGGCCACCCCGCGGTGCTCGACACACCGGCGGCTGAGGGTTCCTGCCCGACGGGCAGGTTTGACAGAGGGTGCTGGGCGGGGGCCGGCCAGGGGGTCCTCCGGGGTCCGCGCCAGGCAGTGCCGAGCCGGGTGCAGCCGGGGCTTCACGGGCCAGCCGGGCGGGGCAGGGGCCGGGGGGACCTCACGGTCTGAGTGACGCTCAGCGCTCTGGGCCGCCAGGGAGCCTTGGGTGGCTGACTCCACGTCTGGAGAAGGGACGTTGTGTGAGCCGGAGGGTCGGGGGGCTCCCTGGGGTGGCGGGAATTGCACCTGGCCTTGGAGGACACTGGGCAATGATGCCTTCGGACCTGCTGAGAGGAAAATGTGAGAGTTCGGATGCTATTCCACACAAGCTCTGAGGACGATACTTCAGGGCCAAGGGAGCGGGGACGTCTTTCCTGACCAAGGCAGAGAGAGCCCTGGGTGCCAGAGGCAGCCTGCAGGAAGGGCTAGGGTCCCCCGCCCAGCACCTGGCTGAACCTCGTGACATTCCTCTTCCCACTGTTCGTGAATACTTCCTGCCGTGTCCCTGCTCTTACCAGCAGAGCCCTGCCCTGCTCTGCCCGTTGACGAGCAGAAGGCGAGTAAACTTGGTGCCAGTCTCCCCGTCCCCTCGTGCCCCTGGGCACAGCAGGGGTGGCACCAGGGGTGCCAGTGCTGACTCGGTGCCATGTGCCAACCGCTGTCGGGGCTGCCGCAGCGTCACCCATCATCACCCTGTGCTCACCTGCTCCGGAGCCTTCCCTTGCTCCCCATTTCCCGCCTCACCAAGTCTGAACATCTCCTGCTCACTGGGTCTCACACCCCATCCAATCCTTTCCCAGCACCCTGACCCCTGCCGCCTGTCTCTGCCCGTGGGGTCTGTTCACATCCCCACCCCGGGCTCCCCAACCCTGCAAAAAATTAACACGTTCAAGGAAGGCAGGGACTGCGTCTGATTCGCCTGTCTCCTGAGCACCTGACGTCAAACCTCCTCCCAGACTTCGGAGAGTTAGTGCATTAACCACTTCAAGGCAGGGGGCAGGAGGAAGGGTGGCAGTGGGGGCCGCCCAGGTCGTGGATGCTGAGTCTTCTCCAAGGGGGCTGGCCAAGGACTTGAGAAAAGAACAGCCTGAGGCGGAGTCTGCAGAGCAGCCGGAGCAGCGGTCTCTGGGCGGGGGCAGGGGGCGTGGGGGGTGCTGCTCTGAGGGTCTCGGCTCAGAGCTGCCGGAGGCCAGGCTGCCCCTCCCGCCGCTGCTCAGATCCTTCCACCTGCCCCTGCCCAAGGGACACCTGTGTGAGATCAAGAAGGCGCGTCACCCTCCAGCAAAGGAAGGACAGTGTTCTCAACGTCTTGTGACGTGCTTGAGTTTCAGATGTGCACTCGGCCACCCACGTCTGTGCACATCACACCTCGCCTTCCGCCCGCTGTCTCCTAGCCTGTGCCCCACACCCGCGCGGTGCTGTGAGCTGCTCCCCACCGTCCAGACTCCCCGGGATGGTCTCTGTGAGCGTCCACCAGCCCATCTGCACTCTCTGGCCAAAAACCTCCAGGGCCCGCTCTCAATTCCCCCTCAGGCAACACCTAGAATTTGCTCATTCCTGGCGATCTGCCATCCGGGTCTGTATGGCAAGATGCCACCAGGTGTCTGGCATCCTTTGGTCTGAACAGGAAGATGAGAGAGAGGAATTGAAGGCAGCCCGTCCCCCTGGATCTGGACCTTGCCGTAGCGCCTCGGTGACTTGTCTCGTTTTGTTTCATCCTTTGCCAGTGGGCACACTGAGCGCCTCATGGTCCAGGCCTGGGACTGAGCTGGGAGGAACGCACAGCTCTGGTCACAGGAGGGGACACAAAGTGACGAAATGCCTTGTCACACGGCATCGTCACTAGGACCTCCTGCCACCCCCGGACCGGCTATTCCTCATCTTGTGCTTCACATCGGCCCCGAGCGTCCTGGGCCTGAGGCCCCAACGGCAGTTCAGAGCGGGGCCTCCCTCTGAGATCAGTTCGTGGGAAAGAGAGCCCAGGGTCCCCCAGAGCCTCGTTCAGGGGGCTGCTTTCCCCAGGGTCGGGGTTCCCCGCGGGGGCGAGTCAGGCCGAGGAGCATGCTGGGCTTTGTGCAGGCTCCTCCCAGCTCTGCCCGGCGGGCGGACGGAGCGGGGCAGTGGCTGTGCTCTCTTGTCTTGGTCAGACCGGGTTTGCTGCGCAGCCCCGCGTTTTACGTGATGATGTTCGCGTTATTTCCTACGTTGTGATCGATGTGTGATTCGCGCAGGAAAGTGCGCAGTTCAAGGACGTGGACGCGAGCTCCCCTGTGACGCCATCCCAGTGGGGAAGTAGAGTCCCGCCGGCACCCGGACGCCCCCGTCACCTGCCTTCCTCCTGCCCCGCGTCTCAGCATCTGCCTTTCCAGCACCGCGGGGTAATTCTGCCGTGTTTGGACGCGATAGCCGTGGAACCCTACAGCGCGACCCCTTTGTGCCGGCCGCTTGCTTGAAACTACGTCTGTGAGGTTCGTTTATTGCAGCTTCTTCCGTAAGGTTTGTTCCTTTTCACCGATGACGATATTCCAGATAGGCCACAGCTGATGTACCTGGGTCGTTTCCAGTTTGGGGAAACTGTAAATAATGACCTCGTGAACATTCTCGTGCGAGTCTTTGGTACACATTGTGTCGGAAATATATACCTCTTGGCATCAAATTTCTGGCTGGGAGCATGCACCGCATAACAAGGTATTGATTCCCAGTTTTAAACGTGCCCCTGGTATTCCTGCAGGCCCCTCCCTGCCTCTGGGCCAGGGCCACTCTCTGAGAATTCGTACCATAAGATTGAGAGAAGCAAGGGCCAGCCCTGCCGGCCCCTGCAGTTCCCAGCCTTCAGACGGCACCTGGCTGTCCCTCCTTCTCCCCCTGGGGTCCAGCATCACGTGGCCCCAGCCAGCCAGGGTGGCCCTGGGACCACCAGCCGAGGGCAGGGCCGTGAACACCCCCTCTGGCTTCCACCCTGGGGGACAGGAGATGTATTTCTATCCCTAAGCGTGTGCAGACCCCACTTACAGGGAAACACTGTGATTGCTCTCTGCTGACGTAAATTACGTTTAGTGTAACGTTAGTTAAATACGTACAAACATAAAACCAGGTACACGTTCCTTATGCAGAGAGCTCTTTTACAACCATAAAGCTAAAACAAATTTATAAATGAAATAAAAACAAACTGCAAAACCAATAAACTTCAAATTAACAACATTAATTTAATGGGACAAAAATGATATTGTTTTCCTGAAACTAAATCAGTGCTCACAGCACAACTCCGGGGCAGCCTGCCGCAGTTCTCTGGTGTTTTCTGACAGTTTACTACATGCTACGGGATGACTCAGCTCTCCCTCCACTCTCATCTTCGTTCAAACCACTTCAAAATCTCCATTCCTGCAGCCTCCTAACCTCTGTAGCCTCAGTTCGCTCATCTGTAAAATGGGGAGAGTAACAGTATATACTTTGTTGTGAGAATTAAACCAGCTGGTGCAATACAGTGGTGCCCATCCCATGCAGTCACGCGGGGCTTCGTGCTCAGAAGGGCCCCATCCTTGGTCAGATCTCTGCCGTCGACATCCTGAAATGCTTATCATTGTTTTTAACAAGGGGCCCTACATGTCACGTAGCAGGTCCTGTGCGTAGCGTAGACCCTGGTACACAGTTGGCACCGAATGATTGTTGGCAACTGTTACTGGTCCCCTGTCCTTTTACTAAGTGCAGTTTCTTTGTGACGTTTTCCTTGAAGACAATTTTATCTTCCCTTTATTTAACAGGGGCTGGAGAGGCCCCTCGTGTGTGCAGTTGCATCTGACTGATTCTCAGAGTGGAGTGTGCGCCCCGGAGCGAGGGCTGCTGCGTTGACAGAAGGGTTAGCGCCCGGGGTCACGTGGGCAGGCCGAGCGCCCGCCCCCACCGCAGCCCGCTAGCTCGGGACCAGCCCCCGGGCTTCAGACCCGTTTCTTAGGGTGACATTCAATCCTTCGTGTTGTAACCGGGACAAAACAGGGCCAGGTGGAACGCTGCTATTCCACCAAAGTAGGTGGCCGGAGTTTAGGTTCTCAGGTTATGAAGTTGAAGGCACCTTAATGGATTAGGAGCCCCAACGGAGTTGCTAATTTAATTTCTCTTTTTCACTGCTACTCTCAAAAAAAAAAAAAAAAAAAGCACAGGCAGCGCTTTTTTCTGAGAGATATTAATAGTCACAGCATTTTGCAAGAGCAGAGAAGGACGTTAAAATTTTGCAAGGTCCCTCTGTTTGTCCCTGACTTCTCAAGGCTCCTCAGGTAGGGGACGCACCCAGGCGATTAACTGCTCAGAGTTCCAGGAAATGAACCGCCCTGGGCTGCCTTCCCCACGTCCAGCCAGCACCCGCTTTCCCAGAGCGCGTCTCTGCAAACAGCTGCGGCAGCCCCTGGCCACTGCCCTGGCCGTGTTGAGGGGTTTGGCAAAGAAACATGAACGTTTCGGCCTCCAAGTGCAGGCTTCGTCCCAAATGTTCTCGTTGCAGAAGACTCCATTCCCCAAGAGAGTGAATTTCTCCCTATGGGACACAGCGGGCTGAGGACAAAGCTGACTCTCGGCAGAAGGGACCTCCCCACCACCAGCACCCCCCACTCACACGCCCAGACTCACGCCTGGCGGGGGGAGCACGGTGAGAGGTGGAGGTGGACCCTCCCTGGTCGGCCTCCCTGTCGGCCCAGGAGGGGGTGACTCCTTCCACCGCCCACAGACCTCGGCTTCCCTTTGGCCACACAAGGGCCGTGGACGAGGATGCGTGATCACGAGCATCTTTGCACCTGCCTCTTCCCACCACCACCCCCTCCCAGCCTGCTGGCTCCGCGACCTCAGGGTGAGACGGCCTCAGAGGTCATCGGCCGCCAGGTCTGCTGCTCTGCACCCTGTGGGAGCACCCTCGAGAACCGGCTGCCAACTTTGCAGGCAGATCCCAAGGTAACCCTGACCCCGAGCAGCTCCCTCCTCCATCAAGAGGAGCCCCAGACCCAGGTAGGCACAGCCGGGCTGCCAGGACCCCAGACACGAGGACTCCAGAGCTGAGTCTCCACCAGCTACATGTGGTTCTGAGCACCGGAGCTGGTCCAAGATGCGCTACGCTGTAAGTGTAGACACACACCGGGCGTTAAAGCCTTATATGGAAAAAGAAGACAGATGTCTCGTTAACTAACTTTTACATTGATTACACATCAAAATAATATTTTAGATATTACTGAATCAGTTTCACCTGCTTCTTTTTCCTTTTTTTATGTGGCTGCTAGAAAATGTGAATCAGGTATGTGTGTGGCTTGCGTTACATCTCCACTGGACAGCACTTCTCCCGAGAGAGCAGAGGAAATATCTCAAGACTCAACCAGGAAGGTCGACTTGTGACAAGAGGCACAGGGCCCCAGCGGGCACTTGCCTGAGTGCTGGCCCCCGACGGCCCCATGTCCTGCCCCTAATGGGTACAGAAACCTCTGGCAAGGACCCCCAAAGGGGGGTTAAAGGCTGTGCTGTGACAAATATTATCAGGATCAACAAGTCACACTGGGTTTTCAGGGGCCACCTGAGCATCACAAGTACTAACAGGTGGTCCAAGTGTCCCTGTTCTCTTCGGAGCCTTGGTACAAAATCCAAGACACAGTCGCGGATGCGCCGCCATGGCATCGATGCCTAGACACCACTCGTAATGCAGCCGCCAGTGCTAACACAGCACGCTCATTTACCTACGAATGAAATCGGAAGAGCTACTATTCCTTTAAAGTGCAGACGTATCTGACGTATCTGGGGCATCCACTTAACGACACACGTGGAGTAAATTACTTTTGGACGACACTTTTTAATTGAATTGAACTAACAGCTTCATAATATGTTGCAATAAGAAGAATATTAGGATGATGAAAAGATCTGAAAACTCTTGCGAAATTAAATGATTAAACATAATGCTGAGTAAACGAACAAGCCTGCGTGTGTTAATCAGTTGCCGCCTCTGCACGCGGCAGTGCAACTAAATGCGCATCGTGGCCCTGGGCCTGCGTCCTGTCCCTCTGTGCCGCTCCGTGACGCCCTCCCGAGGCCTGCCAGGCCAAGCTGCCTTCCCCGCAGGAGAACAGCTCACGAGGAAGGTACCGAGTGTGCTACGGGAGCTAACGCTTCCCGACGGACAGTCCTCCCTCAGACCGCGGGCCTCAGGAAATAACCATGTCGTTAATTTTCAGTCTTTGTTTTTAAATTAATGGAATTCTGGCTTCTCTTCAGATCCTAGAAACCGACGTTCCGGTATGTTCCCCGTGTTGCGACGTCTCTTGTTTCCCGTTAACCCGCTCGCCTCTAAGCGTTTCAACTTCTTTGGGACTGTCTGATCGGGCACGCCAGGCTTAGGAGGCAGCGGGCGGGAGGCCACACTGGGAGAAAGTGTCTATTCCAGGGGCCCCCGGACAGAGCCGCTGCTCCCAGGGTGCAGGAGGGGCATGCGACTTGGGGACGTCCCAGGAGACTGTCCCCTCCCTCTGCGGCGGGCCGGGCCAGCCAGCACCGTGCAGGGGCCTTTCGCATGACCTAGAAAACTGATTAACTTCCTTCCGCGGCTCATCCCCGCCTGCCCAGACATAACACAGGCAATTTCTTTTCTGATTGTATAAATCTTTCATGCCCAAGCTGCAGTCATAATTAGTTGCATAAAAATTCAGGTTACAACTCAGGCTGTTACTAGAAAACAGGAAAACTGAAAAGTTTGTTTCACTCTCTAATAAGAACTCTCAAGGTCTCCGTCACAGAGAACAGAAGGGACTTGGTATCTCATTAAGGGTAAAATTCAATTCACAGCAGAATCTCACTTGCTGGGCTTGATGCTTGGGGAAAAAAAAGTCCCAGCCTCTCCCGGCAGGAAGCTCAGAGCAGGGCTGTGTGCCCCGACCCCCGGCCCCTTCCCTCCCTGGGCTGAGTCTGTGCGTCCTCGGCCCGCGCTGGAAGGAGCCCAGCAGAGGCATCTTCTCAGATGAAAACATGTTCCCCGAACTGAAGTGCTGACCAGCCCGGTTTGCAGCACGTCACACTGGAGAAGAACGCCGTGGGACTCCGTCCGCTTTCTGGAAAGGCCCAGATAGAGCTCTGCGGCTGTCTCTGTGTTTGGGGGCACCAGATTCTTCCGCCCCAGCTTGGCAAATTAAGAGCCATGGAAAAGAATCGCGTTCCCGCAGGTACCCAGGAGACCGAGAGGGCGACTTGCAGGCAGGTGCCGGCGGGGCGGCCGCCCTCCGCGGGGGCTGTTCCTCTGCCTGGCCCAGCTCAGGCCTGGAAGCCGCGCTCAGAAAGCAGCTCCAGCTGCCTCCAGCTTAGAACGTAAGATGGGCCTCGTCGGAGAGCCAAGGGTTTGAACTCCAAGGACGGAGCCGAGTCTCCCGGAGGCCACCGGTCCTGAGGCCCAGGCCCACGATGAATTACCAAACTCGTCCTTTCCGGATGGGCGACGGTGGGTTACACCGGCTCAGCCCCAGATCCGGCAGTTGGAGCGGTTCTGGGCCTCGGATAACGTGGGGGCCTTTTACAAGCCGCCAGGCAGGGGAGCCGGGCTGGGGGTGACCCCACTTCACAGAATCCCACCCCCATGTTGTCACCTGAAACATGAGAGTCAGACCTTCACCCCAGCAGGCTTCATGCCGGGGCAGAAACGCTGAGAACATTAATTTGTCAAAACTCTGAAAGCCACAGGCCGGAGCCAGCAAGGAGAGGGGCGATCGGGACTTCGTCACCAGAGGCGGCGGACAGCCCTCCGTCCTATCAAATTGGGTCCAGGGTGTACTTCGCCATCATCATCACCATGCCCGTCAGCCGCCACGCCATTGCAGGAACGGAGCGCTAGTACGTTCCAAGGCCCAGTCTCTGTGGGGAGGACGGGTCCCGGCGCCCCTTGGCAGAGAGATGACAATAGCAGAATACAGCAGAACATTTTTGAGATGCTAATGTGCGCTCCCCGTGGATGTTTGACCCCACCCCAACCACCTGGCACCTGGCCCAGGCCTGAGGGGTCAGTCGCTACGGCAAGATAGTCAAAGCACTCGGCCTCAGTGATCGATCGCTCCAGGGAGGAACGCAGGCGCCAGGCCTGGCCCGTCAGAGTCCCCCTACTCCCCCATGTTTTTTCCAGGGCTCTCAGGAAACATCTGGTCCCTTTCTCTGAGATCCCACAGACAGGGACAGCACAGTATGGGGCCACCGCTGACCATCCTGCAACCAGGTGGAGAACGCCGCTGTTCAGGGTCCAGGGTTGCAGGTCCCTGCCTGGCTCCGCGTGTCTCGTCCTGGGAGCTAACCTGTCCTCTTTCCCCTAAGCTAGTTGAGCATTTCTGAGAGTTTCTATTTCTCAAGCCTGAAACAATCCTGACAAATTCGCCAGGATGGTCTCTTTCAATCTCCTTCGCCTGATGTCCAAGTGTTTTCTGATATGAAAACCTCAGGGTCCCAGGAACATCCCACGAGGTCTCGGTGGAGGCAGAGCCCAGCAGCGTGCGGGCTCTGAGCGGACAGGTGGAAAGTGCCGGCAGACAGGCTGCAGGGACGCGAGGGGCCTGCCGGCACAGCAGCGCATGACGTTGGGGACAGAGCAGGGACAAGAGTGGGGACGGTTCTGAGCCCTACATGGTGACTCGAGGGGCAGTCGGGAGCTATTGATGGCTTTTGAGCAGGGCTGTGACATGCCTCCTTCTGCAAGTGGCAACAAGAGACTTCCAGGCAATAGGGTGACCTGGAGGGGCGGCCACCCATGGGGCTGCAGAGGGTCCGGGATGGAGAGGAGGGGAGGGTTCGGGGTGTCAGGAGGGACGTCTCTGCGGGACGTGGCAACCCTTGGAGCTGCCACTTGGGCGTCACTTTTACCACCACGGGCAAGTGGGCAAAGAACAGGGGCAGACGAGACGGGGGGCAAGGGACCAGAACCTCAAAGTGAGGGAGCCCAAAGCCTCCTGGCCCGGCCCCTCGTTCTATCAGCCGGGCCTCGAGGCCGGGCGTCCTGGGTGTCACTCCCGGACGGTCACCGGGGAGGTCATTCAGGCCTCGGCTTGCGGCCCGTTTAACAACAAGGAAGCGGGGCCTGCCCGGCAGGGTCTGCCACCCAGCAATCCTGGAGCGAGGGCGGGAGAGAGGGCTCCGTAGCCATAACTCTCCTCCGAATTTTAAGAGGAGTTGGGGAATATTGACACGACTTAAATGCAATAAAGCATTCATTTAATTAAACTTTAAGTGATCCAAATATTTGCTGTTTGGTTAACGTCCGTGTAGCCGACAGGAGCAGAATCACGGCGGCCGTCAGTATTCGCGCGGTCGAAACTCGCATGAGTTTTTCCTGTGTGAAGTGCACGTCTTCCTACGTGCAAATGATGGAGGACGCGCAACCAGGTGTCTCAGCTGGTGGGGACAGGAGGGACGCAGGAGGCTTCCGCCTCCCACTTGGGTTTTTCGCTGGTTTGAGCCCCACGTTACGGGCGTCTCCAGAGATTTTTCTAAACCTGCTCAGAGAATGTAACTCGGGGTCACGTGGAGCAGAGGAGCCGGCGTTTCACGTGGGTCCTGTATTCCGATGGGGCGCCGTGCCCCTAGCCCGGTATTTGGGGCCCCTGGAGCTGATGGCCTGCCAGGCCGCCTCGTCTCCCCGCCCCCCTGCACGCCCCCTCCTGTCCTCCCAGACCCCCCCCCTTGTCGGGCAGAGTTCTGGGCCTCGGGGTTCCACAGGACCCTCTGGGGCACTTATTAAGATCCGGCGCCCACCTGGCCCCCCAGAGCGCCTGCCCCAGCCTGGGCAGAGGGGCAGGCAGCTGAGTCGTGATCGCCTGCCCGGGAGATGCGATGCAGGTGGCTGGGGAAGCACAGCTGAAAAGCAGAGCTCGCCGCCCAGCGGAAGTCCTGCCTCCTCCACGAGGCCCTCCACGAGGCCCTCCCTGACTGCCCAGTGGTCATTTCCTCCCAGCCGGGCCAGAGTTCAGATGCACAGAGAAAACGTGGCTTCTTTTCGTAACTAACCTGACTTCCTCAGAGGCCCCACCCCACTGGGAGAAAAGCCCAGCTGAGGGCTCAGTGTGCCCTGAGGCTCAATCCCAGCCGAGGGTTTTACCAGCCCAGGTAAGTAGCGCTGTGTCTGAAGTGCTTCTCGCCCCAGCTCCCTCCCGCGTCTCCCAGCTGGCTCTGGGTGCAGAGAAGCAGCGTGGTGTCCGCCACCTCTGGGTGGCCTTGTCCAAGAGCACTTGAAGCTGAGCTCGGCCCTGGGTGTGCTCTGGGCTGGAGCCTGGCGGGGTGTGGGGTCAGGATGCTCCCCCAAGCAGGGCCTCCCGCAGCCCCCGCTGCCGCTCACGCCCCCCCGAGGGCCTGGCACTTCCCTTTGGGCCCTGCTCTGGCCGTCCTAGGCAGTCCTCTCGCACAGACGGGCCGGGAGCCAAGGGGCTCTGGCTTCCGCCCAGACTCCTGTGGTTGCCCAGGAGTGGGGAGCAGAATCCTTCCAGAGCCCCCGTCTCGGCTCTCCTCACCTACGCACGGACGGTCTCCCAGAGCTTCCAGGCATGTGGCCCCATGGCCCCGGGGAGCCCCTCACACTCAGGAGAACTCGGGGCCTGGTCCCAGGGCCCACAGGGCACAGCAGGAGCTGAGCAATTTTAGCAAATCTCGTTCCCTCGCTCCCCTCTGCAAAGCCGAGGTCTGGCCATGGAGACCTGGCGGCTCCTCTCCTGCCCTGAGCAATGGGCCCAGTGACTCACAGGTGGGAGGGCAGCAGCAAGATGTGATTTAAGAGGGAACTTGAAATGCGTCGCCTCAACGTTGGTAAGACATCATGCTGGCGCGTCTGCATCTGTCACTGGGTGCTTATCTGTCCTCGCCAGGGCTCCGTCACCACGAGTCACATTTTTCCTGTGCTATTCCCCCTCCCCACTGGCCTGTTGGCTTTCTTGCTTCTTTCTTTCATTCTCTCCATTTTCTTTTAGTCATCCAGCAGCACCGATGCGGACACTGTTCATCCTGCACTGGGGGCGGGGGCGGGTTCTGCCGCCCAGGACCTGACCCAGGCCCTGTTTTCAGCCCCACCGCACCGTGGCTGTTTTCGCTCCCTCCTCCCCTCCCCCGCACACGCCCGCAGCAGGCGTTGGCGCAGCTGTGCTCCCTGCCGCGGGTCGTGCTGCGGCCTGATCACGGCTCCCAGGAGGCTCTGGGCTGGATAACTCACCGCCCAGCTCTGTGCTCTGTTCTGGAGTTTTTGGGGAGCACACCCGTCAGGTCCCCAAAGAAGAGTAGTACGAGTGAACGGGGTTCCCAGCGCTTTGGCTGGCATTCCGGAACACACAGACCCCCAGAGCCGGCCTGCTTCCCTCAGCCCGTACTGCCTCCAGTTGCTGCCCGAGCCCCCGAGTGCGCAGCCGGGGGGACGGGCAAAGGGGAGCCAGTCCCCTCGGCGGGCCGGTGACTCTCCCCACCTGATCTCATTAGGAATCCAGGCAGCCTGAGTTTCATGTTTTCATAAACCCTGAGAATCTCAAAAAGCTTGTGATTGCAAGGAAATATTTCAGACCCTTCCCATCTGCCCGAAGAATGATTAGTCTGAATGCCGGTTATCGAGAGTGAAATGGCAAGGACTGTAATTTCCGCGGCCTGAAGTACCCTTCAAAACAGCAAAGGCCACGGTGCGTGGTCGCAGAACAGAAATCCAAACCCTCCCAGTTCAGCGAATCGTCAGACAGAAACAAACCTTCAAAGGGCAGCCGCCGCAGCCCCAGACTCCAGACAGCGCAACCTTTAATCCCCACCCTTCACAGCAGCCTGCCCGCTCCCCAGCAGGCCCCGACGTCAGCAGGCCAGGCGGGGAGAGCCGGCGGGCTCTGGGCCCTGGTCTCTGTGTGAGGGTCCCGTGGCTCCGGCTGCCCTCGCTCTTGGCTCAGCTCACGAACCCATGGCCCAGGTGGTCCCCTGCCCGTTAGCTGGTTCCTGACCTGTCTTGACTCGCGGAGCCCCTCTCCAGCAAGGGTCCACTCTGCGTTTAGTCGGCGCATCGTAAACAACTTTCAGGGACCGTGAAGACCCCCTGCGCGCCCAGCTTGAGCAAACCCGGCCGTTTGCCTTGAGCTGAGACCCCGCCCCGGCCTCACCTGACTGCCCCTCCTTTCCCTCCACAGAGGTGGTCCAGCTGAGCCTCGCCCCCGAGGACAGGGTCAGCGTGACCACAGTGACCGTGGGGCTGAGCACAGTGCTGACCTGCGCCGTCCGCGGAGACCTGAGGCCGCCGATCGTCTGGAAGCGCAACGGGCTCACCCTGAACTTCCTGGACTTGGAAGACATCAATGTAAGTCACCCGGAACTTGCCCTGACTCGAGGGCACCGCTGGGTACGTCGTGCCAGTCGCCGTGTGGCCGTGGCAGGGCGGAGGGTTCTGGTTCAACATCCTGAGTTCGGTGCCTCCTCCGACTGTGTCAGCCTGGGGGTGGCAGAGAATAAGATGAGCCACGACCTTCAGCCTGGCAGCCATGCCCAGGCTACGAAAGGTGAGCTGGGTGGGAGGCTTCTGACTGGCGTCTGCGTTCACAAAGGCCTGGAGGTGGGGTTGGGGGGGGGGCTCCCTCACAGGGTGCCGAGAGCTGGCCACAGCCGAGCAGAGGGAGCAACTGGCCGGGGGCCTCAGGAGGCGGCCCTGGGCCCTGATGCTGGGTAGGGTGGGCGGCCGGACGTGGCGGAGGGGTGGTCCCGGGGAAGGCAGGGGTGAGCCGCAGGGCTGGCTCCGCTGGAGAAGGTTGGGGGGAAACAGGTCAGGGCACAGGGGACCTACCCTGGGGACCTTCCTTGCTGGGTGGGGGATGAGGTTCGATGAGTTACGTGTACTGCGTGGAAAAGGAGAGCAGCTGAGCTCATGGGCCCAACGTGGCCAACGGGGGGACTTTGTTCTCTGAGGAACCAGGCAGCCTGGGCTGGGGTCCCAGCATCACCTGTGTCAGCTTTGTGACTTTGAGTGATTTCTTAACCTGTGATCCCCAATGAATTAATCTATAAGAAAAGCAACATTAGTAGTATTTCTATCAGACTTGAAGAAGTGGAATAATTCAAGTGTATTTATTGGTCTGGGTTTGGCACAAGACGTGACGTGGCTTCCCAGAAGTTCACGTGAGAAGACAGAGTGATGTCACCCCGCGGTGAGCTGCCAGGACAGCTGGTCCACAGTGGGATGCTTGCCCCAGAGAAGCAAGGCCTGTGGGGTGAGCAGTCAGCTCCTGCAAACATCTCGAGAGTGCTGGGTCGGGGGCTGGGGCAGAGGGAGCTGACCTGGGCTGAGCGACCCCGTGTGCTGGACTAGCACAAAGGGCCAAGGGACACCCCAAAAGGAGACCAATTAGGGCTCCTTAGATGGAACATCACTGCAGCCATCAAACCTGCCCCACAATGGAGTGAACCATCAAAGGAGGCAGTGAGCTCCCGTCCCTAGGGGCATGCAAGCTCGAGCAGGGACTGTGGTCAGGAGTGCTGCTAGCCACATGAGGGCAGCTAAACCCCATGACCTTGAAGGTCCCTTCCAACTCTGAGACCTTCGTGAGGAGAGGGGCCCCGCATGAACTGCTGCGGGAGCCACCGAGGTTGGGGCTCTGATACTCTCTGGTCCTTTGGCTGCACTCTGGAGACCACGGGGGAGCAGCTGGGCGGGGGTGGGGGCCACTCTGGAGCTGGCGGAAGTGCCCCTCGCCCATCGTCGTCACACGGGCAGTGTTGCTTCTTTGCGACTTGCCCAGGATGGGAACGTGGCATCCGAGACGCCGTCAAACGTCAGCGCAGCACAGCCCTGGTGGGCGCAGCTGGACTGATGCTGGCGGGCAGCGTCCACCCGGGCCTGGGAGGGCCGGGGCTTATCTGAGACCTTAGCAAGGGAAGGCGGCGCCCTATTTGTGAAGACTGGGGTGTGGGGTGTTGGGGTGCGTGGGATCACATGCGCCAAAGCCGTCGAGGGGGGTGTCAGCTTTTAAACACGCCTGGCCGGGAGTGACGGATTCGGCACTAGGACGGGGCCGCCTGTGTCTGCCGGCGCTCTCGGGTGCTTGACCAGGTGCTCCGTTCAAAGACGTCAGAAGTAAGAGCGGAGGCGAAACTCCTCCTGACGGACCTGCCATGCGTTAACTAAACTACGCGGAGAGTCTCTCCCCTCCCTCAAACACGCCTCCAGCACCAGCTCAACTGCATTTCTCCTTCTCACAGCAAGGTTGGCAATTCCGGAGATTAACGGCCCCTCGTTAGCTCCCAGGAGACACTTGCTGCTCGGGGTTGACCCGCAAGTAGGCAGGGCCTGTACTCTGCAGAAATCCCCAGTTGGGGTGCAGGGCAGCGCCAGCCCCGCAGGGTCCTCCCTGGTGCACGCAACACCCGCAAAACACACATGGGGAGGACACCGCACAGCCAATAGTGCCGGGCGGGCACTCTGGGGTCAAAGTCTCAGCTCTGCCAATTACTGGCTGAGCAATCTTAGAAAGTTGCTAGTTGAGTAACCTTGACCTCTCTAAGCCTCAGTTTCCTCTTCTGTGAAATGGGAATAAATAATAGTGCCTACCTCGTAGAGTTATAGTAAAGATTAAATGAGAAGATACATGTAAGTTCTTAGCATATAGTATTCCATAAATGCTGTCTGTTATCACTCTCATTATCATTATTGCTATTAGTATTATTACTGTCATTAATGTTATTACTTCTGCTGCTGCTAAACAACATTCTCAACATCTTGCAGCCTGAGTCCCCAGCAAGCAGCCAGCGATAGCCTAGTTGAGCAGCTACGACCCTGGTGCACCCCGGCTGCCTGTAGTCGGGGGCGGGGCGACACCGTCCGTGTCAGTCTTGACTCCTCCAGGGAGAGAGACGCTGACCAGCAAACCCAGAGCAGCCCTGGGCCAGCTGCTGAACTTCTCTGGGCCCACAGAGCAACGGAGATCCGATACCCTCCCTGCACAGAGGTTTCCAGGCGGAATGTGTCAAGCTCCCAGCTCCGTGCATGGCACGCAGCAGGTGTTCATAAGTGGCAGCCCAGCCCCACTCGGGGGACCGTGAGGAAAACAGCCCTAGGAGGAAATCGGGCTGAGGAGGACCAGAGCCAGGTCACCGGGCTGCAGGGGCAGGTTTGAAGCAGGAATTGGTCAGGAGAGAGCAGCCCAAGAGGGCAGCACTGACGGAGCAGAGATCCCAGAGTTGACAACGGGGTTACCGGCGTCCTCGGCCCGCGACGTCGCGGTGCCCGCGCTCACCCGCTTTGTGATTAGTGACCGGCACCCAGGCACTGCAAACGCAGGGAGCTGAGCTGCCTTCAAAACCCACGGCGGGGAGACGACAGAGCGCAGAGCGGCACAGGCTCCTTTCTGTGTCGTTTGTATGAGATATCTTGATTGGCAACAAAATATTAATCACTTTTCCACTGCTCTCTTAATGAGAAGCTTTCATGGGCAGCAAAATACTAATTTCTCTTGTCGTATCTGTTAAGAATTCTGTTAATGAATCAGTCACAGAGCTATTGCAGGATACCATCTAATGACACAGGTAATTAAACTTTTCTGACTGCAAACATCGAGGATGCCTTGAGCATCGGAATAGTATTTGATCAGAAAGCAAATGCTCCCCTCTAGCCCAGGGCCAGGTGAGAAGGAGCCACCCGGTTCCCCAGCAGGCGCTGTGGCCGTCAGCAGCACTTGAGTCACTGATCGCGTGCCCGTCCACGGGGCGTGCGGGGGGACCGGCCTTGGACGGATCCGCTTACTGAGCGCTGGAGAGTCGCAAGTCCTGTCCCCAGCCCCCAGTGGGGTGGGGTGTCCACAAACACCTGTACGTAGGCATCTGCTGGGGCTGCAGCCAGCAGGCTTGAGTGGGTAAGACAGGAGTGTGCAGGGCAGGTTGGAGCCAGGGCACACAGAACGTAAAGGGCCTTGAATGCCAACGTAAAGACTCGTGACTGTTCCCCTGCGTGCAGTGAGGAGCTGTAGATTTTGGCTGTGGAGTGACGTGGTCAGATGTGGGTGCTGCAGCCTGAGCCCCTCCCAGCCTGAGAGTAAACATGCGTCCCAGGAGGACCCCAAGTAACGAGGAGTCCAGAAATGTGGGGTGCCCCGTTGGTGTTGAGGTCCTCCTCCCCTCTAACGTCCCCAGCGGCACATCCGCAGTGGAGCAGCGCCCCAGCCCCCCGTGGCACCCACCCAGGGTTCCCCCCACAGGCTGCGGCTCAGCTCAAGGCACCTTTGCCCCCTTAAGGTTGTCGGGAAGTTCTGCCTGGACCTCGTGAGCCTCCCGGGGATACTGAGCCGCCACGTCGCAGGAGGCTTCAGCTTCACCCAGCCCGGCTTACAGGGAGGAAAACAAACCCACCACTGAGCAGAGACTAGGATTGCAGAGCCCCCAAAGACAGGCGCCCCTGCACAGTCAGCAGCCTGGGGAGCTGGCCACGGCCCTCCCGGCAGTAGGTCTCTGCATTACGATGCCTTCTTCTGTTTGTCTGATGAGAAATCAATAGTTTCTGCTCACGCTCACGTTCCCCAGAGCTAACAAAGTGCAGCCTCTAATTTGTTTACTTCCCGGCTGTCGGTTTCTCTGCTGAAGCAGCCGTGGGTCTGGGCGCTTCTGACCTGGCCCTGTGCCCCCGACACACCCCAGCCCGCAGGGAACCGCAGCCCACGGCCCCAGCCCAGGAGCTGAGCAGGGACGGCCACCGGCCGTACCATGAGCTCTGCACGACCTGGGCTAGGGCCAGGCTGCCCGCAGGAGTGCGCCTGCGCTCGTGTCTGCAGAAGAGGCGGCTTCACCCCCAGCCCCTGCCCCGGAGCCCCCACAGGGGTCCCTTCCCTGGCGAGCCCCCCTGCAACCTGCATCCCCTGGGAACTCAAATCTAGGCTTTGGGGGCTGGGTGGGGCCCATCTCAGAGACAGATCCGTGCATCCTCCCTACCCGGCCCCCACACTGGGTGTCCTGCAGTTGGAGGGGACAGGGCGCTGCCTCACTTTTTCCAGAAACGAAGCGTGCAAACCAACTCTGGGCCTCGGCCCCCTGGTTCTCTAACCACCGAGCCCACGCAGCAGCTGCTCGGTGACTGTCCCCAAACCCAGTCTGCATGTCCTGCCTCAACACGGTCACCTGCTGTCCCTTTCGTAACTGTCTTCCTTACTGCCCCTTGTGAAAGGCCAGGGGCCCACCCAGGACGGGGGGAGAAATAGGGACATCCAAAAGTCGCAGGTGACCGCTGACTGACTGAATCGTTGCAAGTGGCATCACCGTGGGCACCAGGCGGTCCCGTGCACGGTGCCAGGTTCTGTGCCGGTCAGTTCATAAGTGTCATCTCATCTCTTACCCCAGCTCCGTGAGGCCAGTGGGTTACGTAACCCAGGGGACTCCAGGGACGTGCCCCTGGCCAGCAGCAGCCTGCGCGGCCCAGCCAGGGCCCCCTGGGTTCCCTGCCCCTGGGACACGATTCCTGGCACCCTGCTCAGCCAGGGCTTCGCTCTGAGGCTGCCTCCTGCCCTGACACCCACGGCCTCTGTGGAACCTGTGCGCTCGGACATGGGACTGTGTGCCCCGGAGCTCACGCGGAAAGGGAGCGGCACACCCCGAGACCAGCACGTGGAATTGTTTGGCCAGGACATTCTCAGGGACAGGAGACATTTTCCTATTGTATTCTTCTTTAAAAAGAAAAAAAAAAACAAACTCGGTATATTTCAAATGACTTGAAAGCCACTCTCTTTGTTTTTGGGGTTTTTTTCTCTGAATCTCGCTATTTGGGCATTCAGATGTTGGCAGGCAGAGTGCAGTGATAAAAGCAGAAAAACAAAACCCATTAGAAGAAAGTATTCATGGCGGTGTTTGAAGGATGAGTTAAAAGGTTCACTTTTTTCCCATGCCTAAATGCTGTAAAACAGGGAACAAATAATTCTAATGAAGCACATGCTCTCAGCGAGCTCTTCTTTGGAAGTGAGTTATTAAAAAGACCAAAAGAAAGTGATTTAGGAGCTCATGACTCATTTAATTTTTATTGTCTTTATATGAACCAGTCACGAATCCAGTGCAAAAGGATGAGGGGCGTTTGATTAGCATGGAGAGTTGTTTGCGCCACGATACACAGCGGTTGTGGCTTCTGCATTAAAATAATCTCATTAAATGCTTGGGTACGTTTGGTTTTAAAATCTTGGAAAACGCTGCACTTGAAGCACTTAAAAGCCTTGGCCGAGTCTCTCCAGCTTGTGTCAAAGCTCTGGTTGCATCCGAACATCCGGTTCTTTTGAGTCGCGAGTGAGCCCACACCACTTGGGGTATTGTCCAGAGCTCTCCAAGATGTGGGGGCCCGGGCCTGTGGTCTGCCAGCCTGTGGGACTTTGCCCCCTAAATATCTCCTTTGGTCTTTGCTTTCTTGGCCTCTCTCCCCTCTTAGCACTGGCTACAGGGTTCGGCTTGTGCTCAGTGACCACTTCCAGCCCCATCTCAAGGTACGGGGTCCCTCAGGAAGGTTCTGACTCAGCTTCTAGACCCCAAATGCAGAGCCCAGGACTCCCCACAGCACTTCCTCCTCCCTGAGCCTCCCGCCTCCCTACAGAGGCCCAGCCGGTGCAGGAGGCCTATCAGTGCCTCTCTTGGCCACCACAGATTGGAGCCCACCCCTCCAAGGGGCACTCTCCCCACTGAGTAAGGACAAGGGAGTCACAGCTGATCCTGCCCCCTGCCCCGGCCGTGCACAAGCACCGCTCTGCCTGGGCAGGGAGCTCATGCACAGCCTGTTCGTGGGCTTTGTCTGCCAACAACACTGCAGCAAACCTCCCTGCACTCACCTCTGCACGTCTGTGCTCGGAGAGCGGCAAGTTGGGCTCTTGGAAGTAGCAAGTTTCCAGATTGGATGGATGTTGCCAAATCTCCCTCCAGAAAGCTTGCACCAGCTGACACCCTCTCCCACAGGATATGAGTTTTAAACACCATGTCTGGGGGAAAGCTCCTAACTGAAGCTCTTCTTGGTCCCTGAAATGAGCCATAGGAGGAACTTGACTGACATCCTCCCTGGAGTGTTTCAGGGACAGCAGTTGCTGTGTGGCTGGGGGTGTGGTCCAGGTCGGGGGCGGGAGCAGGTATCCCTGGCGAGGGCTCCAGCCTGGGGATTCGTGGTCCACGGGCTCCCGGGCGGGGGGAGGGTGGCCCGGCTCGGGTGACTCATGCGGTGCAGTCTGCTGCCCGAGTCCCTCTCCGCCGCTGGGCGTGCCGGGCTGATGGGCCGAGCACCCAAAGCCCCGATCCGAGGCTCAGGCCGGCACTCGCCAGAGGGCCCCGTTACTGCCACCCATGTCACATGACCCTCTGGAGTCCCGGCCAGCCAAGAGGTATCTGCCCTCGGACCTCCTAGGATGGACAGGTGGGGGCCCAGAGCAACGTCTGACGTGAGCCTCTGTCGCAGGTGCCGGGCCCGTGTGCACCCGGACGCTCACGTTCGCCCCTAGGCACGCAGTTTCAGCATCCACACAGCTGGGTCGGAACCTCCCTGTGTGAGCTTTACGGCCACAATCGCCCTCGCTTCTGACACCAGCTGCAAGTCGAGGGGTTCCCAAAACCACCCCCGATTTCGGTAGTTTGCTGGAAGCACCCACAGAACTCACTTCCGCTGCTGCACTCACAGTAACGGATTATCACAGCAAAGGCGCGGACTAAAGTCGGCCGCGGGAACGAGCCCGCGGGGCAGGGACCAGGAGGGTTCGAAACACGGAGCTCCTGCCGTCCCCTCCAGCAGAGTCACAGACGTGTCACTTTCCCACGGTGCTGACAACCAAGCCTCGGTGTCCAGAGTTTTCTAGGAGCCTTAGTCCTTGACCTTTAGTCCCCAGCAGCTCGGGAGACAAAACGGACATCACGTGGCGCAGAGACGCCAGGCGAAGAGGGACTCCTGTGAGGCAGGACCCTGCAAGGCCTGGAGATGGCCTCCCGGTAGCTGAGGGCAAAGGCCAACTTCTCTTTGTGGGGAGCCAGTGGTTTGCTACGTGTGTCAATGTGGATGTTTGTGCGTGCTCGTCAGTGCGTGTACATGCTCATGTGTACTGCGTGTGTCCACATGGATGTTTGTGTGTGCTCGTCAGTGCGTGTACATGCTCATGTGTACTGCACATGTCCATGTAGATGTTTGTGCATGCTCATCAGTGCATGTACATGCTCATGGTGTACGTGTCCATGTGGATGTTTGTACATGCCCGTCAATGCGTGTACATGCTCATGTGTACTGCGTGTGTCTGTGTGGATGTTTGCGCGTGCTCATCAATGCGTGTACATGCTCATGTGTACTGCGTGTGTCCGTGGGGATGTTTGCACATGCTAGCTGATGTGTGCCTTTGGGCCCAGCTTGGTCGTGATAGTGGCCACGGTGCTCATGTGAGCCCAGACGTCCCTGAGGACTGGCCATCACTGAGCCACTGCGTGTCACTCCGTGTTTGGTCCGCTGCAGGGGTGCTGCGTGGTTACTGACATTCAGGGGCCAGAGTGGAACCACTGCGGGTCGAGTCCTCCCTTCACCTCCTCCCCAGAGAGCCAGGCACGCTCCTGAGCAGGGGAAGCTGGAAAAGCTCTGAGTTTTGCTCGGAACACTGATGGTGTCATTAACCTGAACTCTAGTGTCACTCCAGAGTCCTTGTGTTTAATGTTTAGTCACTAAGTATGCAGCATCGATGCTCATTTTCGTGTTACTCGCACCTGACGCTCATGTATCACCGTGGCAACGGCCCCGTCTCATCTCCTCGTAACTATTGTTTAATGCCTAAGTCTCATTTAATTACTGTCTTTACTAAGGGCAGATACTTAGAAAATAGCTTTTTAAAAGGCTATTTTAATTTTACCGCATCTTAGGGTAAAATCGTCTCTTTGCCCAAAATGGATGTGCCTCAGTAAAAAGAGTGGTCTCATCTGGCGTCTGTTCATTTCTGGAAGGCGCCTCGATCTTGCTAATACGCTCTATGCGCCAGAGCGAGAAAAGGCTGTCCGTAAGGAGAAGGCACAGAGCCGCCGTCGGGCACCGAGCGGGACAGCCGCATCTCAGAGAAGATACGGGGGAGGAAGGATCGCAGGTTTAGGTTTATGCAGCTTCTTATAAATCACTTTTAAAGTAATTTTCTCACATCCAGTGAGGCAAATTTGATTTCTGTAGCTAGTATCCGTATCTAGAAAACAATATGCACCTTGTTCTGTAATGATAGGATGCCTATTGTTTTACCCAGAGACATTATTTCATTTATTATAAGTCGGGCTCTCCCCAGAGGAAAGCAAGACAGCCACAGGCCCCGGAGGAGGCAGGTGGGGGAGGGGCACAGACACGGGACAGTGCTCTGTCCGCCACCAGCTGCCTCGTTTTGACCCCGTGTGACTAGACAGCATCTGGGAGGGTGGGAAGGCAGGGGAGGGCACCTCGGCCGTCAAACCCAAAGAATTGTAGGAACACAGTCCCTGCAGAAGGGCCAGCGCGGGCCTTGTTCAGCCCACTCCACACGTGCTTACTGAGGGCCACGCGTGCCAGGCCCTGTGCCAGGCACCGGGGACACAGCAGGGGACACGGAGCCCCCACTCTAGAGGGGGAGACGTGGGGCAAAGACGGCAGTGGGTGCCGTGAGCAGACGTAAGGCGGGGAGGGGCGGAGGTCAGCGTCTGGAGGTGGGGCTGGCAGGTAAGATTCCAGCGGGCTTAAAGGAGAGGGGTTCGGACAGACAGACAGACCGCCTTGGCGGGAGGGGGAGCAGGCCTGGCGCAGCGGAGCAATAGCGAGGCAGGCACGGAGGGAGCCAGGTCTGCGCAGGCGCGGGACGGATGACCCGGCAGCCCTGAGCCAGGTTCTGAGCGCCGAGGGGCGTGACCTGGCTGCCACGGGAGGGGCCTGCGGGGGGCAGAGGCCCCCGGCGTACCCCACCCCCACCCAGGGAAGGCCGCGGCCCGGCCGTGGTAGGAGAAGATCCGCTGATGTACGTTCAGGGACAGCTCCGCCACCTCCCCCACGGGACTGGCTTTTCCTTCGTTTTAGGGTTTTGGGTTTTCGGGGGTTTTTTCCCGAGGACTGAACGAGGTGACTGCTGGATGTCCAGTCCTGGGGCCCGGTAACCTCTTGAAGAGCGAGCGCTGGCATTAGGGGGTGTCACTCTGGGGTGTGTCTGCGGGAACTTTGGCTTTGGGGCGGCTGTCAGAGCGCAGGGCACATCTCAGCCTGAAGAACGCCGTGGTCCTTGTGACCAAGCAGCCCCGTCGAGGGGGTGGGAGGAGCAGCCAGAGCCTGGCGTTGGCTTCGAGAGCCCCCGGGTGAGGGGCTGTGGGTGTCCCGGCTCAGGAGGCTGACTGGGGACGGCGCCGGCAGCGCAGCACCCGGCCCCCTGCGAGCGGCTCTGGGTCTGCCCTTTGGGCTGGAGTCGGCCCGGGACCACCGAGTGCAGCATCGAGGGGTTTCCAAGCTCCCCCAACCTCCCTCCCCAAGGTGGGGGCTGCACCCCGCCCTCTTTCAAGATGCCATCCCCCGTGAGGCTCCAAGAAAACCGTATTTTCCCAAGACTTAGGTTTTAACACAGGAAGCAGCTTGGACTAGAAACACGTGGGCCCCAGAATCGGCCGGTCATTCGCTTTTCATAAGCAGCTCGGGTACGAACGCTTTATGACCTGCCAGGATGCAGGACGAATCCGCTGTCTGGTGCTTTATCTTTATCATCTGACGCTTCCACGGAACGGCAGCAAGGGGCTCTCCTCAGCAAGCTCGCAGGGCTCCCGCGGCCCCTGCAGCTTTCCTCCTCCGGGAGCACTGCCGGGTCCTGGAGGCGGCTGCAGGTGTCCACTCTCCACCTGCCCACCTGGGCCAGCACCCCCACTGGGCTAATGAGCCACAAAGAGTCTTTGAAGGGTCTCGTGACGACTGAGGCAGGACCTCCGGAGCGCGAGGGGGGCGGAGCGCTAGTTGGGCCCGAGGAGTGGTCCCGCTGCTGCTCGTGCGGCCCTTGTGCCACGGCAGCCTCCTCGTGGCCTCCTCTCCACCACCGGAGTGCTTCTGTGGTCAAAGGAAGCTCAGAAACAGCAGGGGATGGCAAGAGGGGTGGTTTGGTGTTTGCTCCAGGGGGTCAAGAGGAGTTTCACATCTTCTGTTCATAATATCAAGAGGCCAGGCGTGGTGGGTGTAATCCCAGGGCTTTGTGAGGCCAAGGTGGGAGGATCGCACGAAGTCAGGAGTTTGAGACCAGCCTGAGCAATGTAGTGAGACCCCATGTCTACAAAAAAATTTTTAAAAAATTAGCCAGGTGTCCTTATGCCCTACCTTTGCTGTGACAATGGATCCGCTCATCATCTGTGGCGTATGTATCATGTTCTATAAACCTATATCTTGCTTTTGCCCTATAATCCTATCTTTCTCTCCTCAATAAACCTCATTTTCCTGCTTGCTTTAAAAAATGTGTATATTAGCCAGGTGTGGTTGTGCCCACACCCGTAGTCCCAGCTACTCAGGAGGCTGAGGCAGGAGGATCACCTGAGCCCAGGCGGTCAAGGCTGCAGTGAGCTGTGATCACGCTACTGTACTCCAGCCTGGGGGACAGAGTGAGACCCTGTCTCTTAAAAAACCATAATGATAACAAGAAAAATAACGTTCCCCATGTTTGTCACGCTTCCCACATTCGAGAATATATTCAAGTGCATTCTTTCCCTAAGTCTCCCAACACCCCATGAGGCAGACAGGGCCAGGTATTATCCACGACTGACAGGCGGGGAGACTGGTGCCCAGAGGGTTAGGGAGCGTTTGGTCAATGGCAGAGCTCGGGCTAAACCCCGGGGTGTCCCGAGGGTCTGAGTGCCAGCTGCCGGCTCCCGGTCGCTCCTCGCACAGCCCTCTTTCTCCCCGGCGAGCCTGGACCCTCTCTGTCCCATCAGCTCGAGCACCGTGTCCTTGGCCACCTGCAGGGGTCTCTATGGCATGCCAGGAATTCCACCTCCAGCGCATCTACAGGGGGCGTCTGCGAGGGGCCAGCATCGCCTGCAGCTCTGCTAGAGCGCGGCTGCCCGGGGACCTGCCAGTGCCAAAGCTTGTCAGGTGACTCCCTGCAGCCTGACGCCCCCTCCTGCCCAACCCCCCACGTGCTGGCCAGTAAGACCCCTGGTCGTCAGGCCGCGGAGATGGCGCCAGGCCTTGCTGGGCCGTTTCTTACCGGGTCCCTGCCCTGCCGCTTTCCTCACGGTCCAATATCCCTCCCTTGGGTTACCCCGACCTCTGCAAGCTGCCCGGAATCATGCTGGGATTGAGGAGGGATCCAAACCACCGGCAGGTGAACTACAGCCCGTGGGCCAAACGCCACCCAACTGTAAATAAAATTTCCCTGGAACGCTCGTTAACTTACATGTAGTCAAGGCTGTTCCGTGCTCCGACGACAGAGTTCAGCGGTTGACGGACACCCGACCCGTCCCACCCACGATGCCGAGAATATCCGTCCTTTGGCCCTCGAGGAAGTTCACCGAGCCCTGCTCTGAGCGAGGCCCGCCCTGCGGAAACGGCAGCTCGTGGCACGGGCGAGACCCCCTGAGACAAGCGGTTGGGGGATGAACGGGACACGTGGGCCGACGTAGTAGACACTGAGAGGAGCTTGCGGGGGACGCGTCCACCCGGGGGCGCGAGCGGCAGACCGGAGGAGGGAGGATGTAGCCGCTGCCCGGCTGAGCCAGGGGTGGGCGGAAAGAAACCGTCCTGCTGCCGCGGGATTTCTGTTTTCCTGGGAAAACAGGAGGCGGGACTTTCAGCCTGCTCGGTGGCGAAGCCAGGCTCATTGTGTGTCTCTTTGCCTCAAGCAGGACTTCGGGGAGGATGACTCCCTGTACATCTCCAAGGTGACCACCGTCCACGTGGGCAACTACACCTGCCACGCCTCCGGCCACGAGGAGCTGTTCCAGACCCACGTCCTGCAGGTGAATGGTTAGTAAATGGCTCCGTGCGTGTCGTCCCCTCGAACCTTCCCAAAATGCTGCTCAGAGCAGCGCTCACCTCCTGTGTTCTGCCTTCTTGGAGAAACATCTAACCTCGAAATACCCACGTCTCTTGGAGTGAAGGGGGACGGTGAGGAAAGGGCAGAGTCTAATGACGAATTCACGAGTCCAGCTCCACCCACATCCGCCTCAGATGAAATGAACCCAGGGCCGGTGGGGTGACTCGTGGGACAGGGCACCGTAGAGCGTGGCGTGGGCCCCGTGGGCAGCGCGGCAGTGGTGAGCCGTGGCGGCCTCGGGATCCAGCCACAGAGAACCTGTCTCTCACCCGCCACTCCTCCTCCTGGTGGCATGGAACCGTGTCACCTGTTCAGATGGGTGACATTAGTTCCGCCGGTGCCCATCTCCCTCCCCAGGGGGTTCAGTGAGCCCATCTTAGGCTGAGCCAGGACAGAAACTGAGGTTGGAAGGTTTTCTTTGATTCTCACAGACCCCTGAGTTGCCAGGACTCCTAGAAACTGGGAAAAACGCGCCCCTCCTGCCTGCGTCAGTGGTCACAACGTCACATGGACCCTCCCAGGCGATATAGTTTAACCCCCTTACGGATGAGTTTCTGAGAAAGGTGACCTGTCTGGGTCAGGTGTCATTCTGGATCCAGAGCTCATACTCTGACCTCTGCACTATGTTGCTGGCTGCCTAGACCTGGCCTGAAGAGATGTAATACGTATAAAATGCTTAGAAAATTCCTGGCAAGGGCCGTGGTTCAGTCCAGGGTGGAGCAGACACGGGGGAGAGTTTGGTTTGTCTCAAGCTGTATTGTGCTATAGTTGGTAGACACAGATGGTCAGAGCTGGTGGCCCCTCAGAGACCCTCCAGCCCATTATACAGATGGGAAAATCAAGATGCAGAGAAAATTGTCAAGCCAGGAATAAAATATAGGTTTCTTCTCCCTGGGGCTGTCCCCGCTCCCTGGCGGCAGAGGCAGGATCCCACACATAGGCCGGGCCACCGTCTTCTGGGACGTCCCCTTCCATGACTCTGCCAGACTTGGTTGCCTAAAGGGAGCCATTCCAGGCAACCGCTTCCTCTCTCGAATTATTAGTATAACGCAGCCATCGCCTGGGCCTGCCAGAGATGTGGCCCAAACGCCGACATGATTTATAACTTCGTGTAAACCTCCTGCATTGCTTTCATGGGAAGGAGCCAGAACTTCAGACATAAATGATTAATCCATTAAATTAAAAACACCCTCGACCTCCCCACAGTTCAGACAAGTAGCGATTCGTTCCCAAAAACACAATAATAATCTCCCAAATCCGTTTATTTCTCCAGCTGGGTACTTCCGTGACTGTACCTCTTACTTAAGGACATACTTATGCTGCCTTTCGCTTGGGAGTGGTCGATGTTTCCCAAGGAGAATGGGCCTTTGTGTTATGTTTGGGAGGATTTTCTCTTGAAAGTTTTGCAAATTTAAAAGAACATGAACGGCTTTGCCCAGTATAAATTAACTTGAAATTATGTCTAGTGTGCGGATTGACACGTAAGGAAGAGGGAGGTCAGGGCCGAGGGAAGGCGGCTGGGTCTTTGCCACGTCGCTGGCGGGAAGCCGCGTCCCCCCTGGACCTGGCGGAGCCCGGAGCCGCGCAGGCCCCACGCAGGTGCCTCCCCGCCCTGGCGGAGGCCGCATCCAGGGCTCCTGCGTCAGTAGTTGCTGCACAGGGTCAGCTCCAACTTCAAGCATGGACGACTCTTCGAGGTGTTTCCAAGGAGAGAAATGGGGCACAGTTGGGGGAGAAGCTGGGGTGAGGAAAGCGGCATGTTTTTTTCAAGGTGGGAGAAATGAGAGCATTTTATGGGCCGACAGGAAAGCCCAGTAGAAAGGGGGAAATGATGCAGGAACGAGACAGGTGTGGGGGCGACGCCGGGGTGGGGGGGCAAGAGGAGGCAAACCTGGGAATGGGACTGGGCAGGACATGAGGCTTCACGCTCGGCGCCTTCCTGGAGAAGGGAAGGAGAATGGTCCGGAAGTGGCAGTGAGGCCCTGAGGACGCCCACCCCCTCCCTCAGTGGCACCAAGAGAGCGGCCGGCCCTGGACAGGCTGCGTGCCCAGGGGGAAGCCAGGGTGCCAGGGCAACGAGCGGGTGAAGGACACTCGCAGTCTGAGGGCGCAGGATGTGGGCAGCGACAGACAGTCCCGAAGGCACGAGAGGAGGTGTGGGGGGCGCCCCAGTTCCGGTGGAGACGGGGGGCATGGGGAGAAGAGTCCTGGTGACCCCAGGTAGAGCGGGGACAAGACCGGGAGCAGGCAGGGCAGTGCCGGTGGAGCAGGCGGGGGTCCAGGCCCCTCTTCGGTCCCGCTGGCCGAGGGATGGAGCCAGGATGGTTGTCTTTCCCCCAGGACGTCCTCAGCTCAAGGGGACCTCGAGACCAGCGAGGGCGGGAGCTGCCTTTTAACCCTGCCAGTGGAGACCCAGGCTTCTTGCCTTTAGTCACGTATTTTTCCGACCTTTTTTTAACTTTATTTTTTTATTGATGCATAATATTTGTACATATTTATGGGGGACGTGATGTTTTGCTACATCATAGAATGTGTAATGATCAAGCCAGGGTATTGGGGTGTCCATCACCTTGAGCATTTACCATTTCTGTGTGTTGGGAACATCTCAAGTCCTCTCTGGCTGCTATTTTGAAATACACGATACACGGTTGTTAACTACAGTCCCCTCCTCTGCTGTCGAACGTTAGAACTTACTGCTTCTGTCTGACAGCGTTTGTGCCCGTTACCAGCCTCTCTGTATCCCCCATCCAACACTCAGCCCCTTCCCAGCCTCTGGGGTCTTTCATTTTACTCTCTACCTCCCCGAGAGCAATTTTTGTAGCTCCCACAGAGAGGGAGAATATGTGACATTTGTCTTCCTGTCTATTTCACTTAACATAATGACCTCCTGTTCCATCCATGGTGCTGAAAATGACATAATTTCGTTCCACTGTGTTCCACTGTGTATACAGAACCCCTGTTTTTATCCATTCATCTGTTGATGGAACTTGGGTTGCTTTCGTATCTTGGCAGCTGTGAATGGAGCTGCAGTTGCAGGTACCCCACTGACATACTGATTTCTTTGGGTAAATACCCAGTAGTGAGATTGCTGGATCATACGGTAGTTCTGTTTTTAGCGTTCTGAGAAATCTCCACACTGTTTTCCATCGTGGCTGCACTAACTTATGTTCCCACCAGCAGAGCTAACACTTCCCTTTCTCTGCATCCTCACCAGCATTTGTTACTTTTTTGTCTTTTTAGTGAGAGCCATTCTAACTGGGGTGAGATGCTATCTCATTGTGGTTTTGATTTGCATTTCCCTAAATAATCAGTGATATTGAGCATTTTTCATGTACCTGTCGGCCATTTTTATGTCTTCTTTTGAGAAATGTCTATTCGTGTCTTTTGCCCACTTTTTAATGGGATTAATTTTTAATTTTTTTTCACTGTTGTTGAGTTCCTCATATATTCTGGATATTAGTCCTTTGCTAAATGAACAGTTTACAAATATTTCCTCCTGTTCAACAGGTTGTCTCTTCACTCTGTTGATGGTTTCCCTTGCTGGACCAGAAGCGTTTTAGCTTACTATAGTCCAGTTTGTCTATTTTTGTTATTGTTACCTACGCTTTTAAGGCCTTAGCCATAAAATCTTTTCCTGAACCAACGTCCCAAAGTGTTTCCCCTGTGTTTTCTTCTTGCAGTTTTATAGTGTCAGGTCTTACTTACATTTAAGCCTTTAATCCATCTCAAGTTGGCTTTTTTATATGGCAAGAAATAGGGGACCAGTTTCACTCTTCCACATATGGATATCCAATTCCCCAGTGCCATTTATTGAAGAGAGTGTCCTTTGTCCAGTGCATGTTCTTGACACCTTTGTCAAAAATCAGCTGGCTATAAATATGTGGACTTATTTCTGGGTTCTCTGTTCTGTTCCATTGGTCTATTGTCTGTTTTCATACCCATACCATACTGTTTTGGTTACTATAGCCTTCTAATACATTTTGCAGTAAGATAGTGTGATGCCTCCAGCTTTGTTCTTTTTGCTCAAGATTGGTTTGCCTATTCAAACTCTTTTTTGGTTCCATATGAATTTTCTAATTCTGTGAAAAATGACATTGGTATTTCGATAGAGATTGCACTGAATTTGTACACTACTTTGAGTAGTATGATCATTTTAACAGTATTCTTGTAATCTATGAGCATGGATGTCTTTCCATCTGTTTGTGTCCTCTTCAATTTCTTTCATCAATGTTTTGCAGTTTTCCTTGTAGAGCTCTTTCACCTCCTTGGTTAAATTTATTCTTAGGGGGATTTTTTTGCAGCTATTGTAAATGGAATTGCTTTCATGATTTCTTTCTCAGCTACTTCATTATTGGTGTATAGGAATGCTACTGACTTTTGTATGTGGATTTTGTATCCAACTTACTGAATTTATTTATCAAATCTGATCTTTTTTTGGTGGAGTCTTTAGATTTTTCTAGGTGTAAGATCATGTCATCTGCAAAGAGGCATAATTTGACTTCCTCTTTTCCAATTTGGATGCTTTTATTTTTTCTCTTGCCTGATTGCTCTGGCTAAGACTTCCAGTACTTTGTTGAATAAGGGTGGTGAGAGTGGGCATCCTTGTCTTGTTCCAGTTCTTAGAAAAAAGGCTTTCAGCTTTTCCCCATTTGGTATGATGTTAGCTGTGGGTTTGTCATATATGGTCTTTATTATGTTGAGGTATGTTCCTTCTATTCTTAGTTTGTTGAGAGTTTTTATCATGAAGGGATATTGAATTTTATCAGCTACTTTTTCTTCATCTATTGAGATGACCACATGGCTTTGTCCTTCATTCTGTTGATGTGATGTATTGTGTTTGTTGATTTGCGTATGTTGAACCGTCCTTGCTTCCCTGGGTTAAATCCCACTTGATCATGGTGTATTATCTTTTTTATGTGCTGTTGGATTTACTTTGCTAGTATTTTGTTGAGGATTTTTGTGTCTATATTCATCCATGTTAATTGGCCTGTAGTTTTCTTTCTTTCGTTTTTTTTTTTTTTTTTTTTTGTTGTTGTTATTGTGTCTTTGGTTTTGGTATCAGGGTAATGCTGGCCTCATAGAATGAGTTAGGGAAAAGTCCCTCCTTTTGAACTTTTGGGTATAGTTTGAGGGAATTGGTGTTAGTTCTTTGAAGTTTTGTAGAATTCAGCAGTGAAGCCATCAGTCCTGGACTTTTCCTTTTTGGGAGATTTTTTTTATTACTGATTCTATCTCATTACTCATTCTTGGTCTGTTTAGGTGTTCTCTTTCTTCCTGATTCAGTGTGTGTAGGTTATATATGTCCAGGAATTTATCCATTTCCTCTACGTTTTCAAATTTATTAGCATATAGTTGTTCATAATAGTCTCTGATAATCTTTGGTATTTCTGTAATATCAGTTGTAATAACTTCTTTTCAATTTCTTATTTTGTTTATTGGGTTTTCTTTCTTTTTTTCTTGTTAGTATATCTGGTGGCTTATTGATTTTGTTTATCTTTTCAAAAAAAATGTTTTGTTTCATTTATCCTTTGTATTGTTTTTTAGTCTCTATTTCATTGAGTTCTGCTCCGATCTCTATTATTTCTTTCCTTCTACTAATTTTGGGTTGGGTTTGGTTCTTGTTTTCCTAATTCTTTGAGATGTATCATTAGGTTGTTTATTTAAAATCTTTCCACTTTTTTGGTGTGTATGCATTTATTGCTGTAAACTTCCCTCTTAGCACTGCTTTTTCTGTATCCCGTAGGTCTTGGCATGTTGTCTCCATTTTCATTTGTTTCAAGAAAGTTTTTATTTTCTCAATTTCTTCCTTGTAGTCATCAGGAGCATGGTATTTAATTTCCACATATTTGTACAGTTTCCCGAGTTCCTTCCAGTAGTCATCAGGAGCATGGTATTTAATTTCCACATATTTGTACAGTTTCCCGAGTTCCTCTTGTTCTTGATATCTAGTTTTATTCCATTGTGATCCAAGAAATACTTGATACTATTTTTATTTTTTTTAATTTGTCGAGACCATTTTTGAGTCCTAGCATACATTAGGGCGAGGGTGGGGACGGAGGCTGTCCTGTCTACTGCTGTGCACGTCCCGCCTGACTCTCGGCAGGCATTTAATAAACTCTGGCTGCACAGCACTGAATTGACAGAGCTTTGTAAAGTCTATGGAGACCATTCGTGTGGCACCAGACTCAGGTGAGAGCTCCCTCAGCCCTCTCCCCCTCCTCCCTTTCCCCACTTTGCAGCATTCGGTGTTGTAACGCTTTGTAATATCTGGTAGAGCAAAATGACAATCATCAGTCACCTTTTTTCAAAATTTCCTCAGCCGTTCTTGCACATTTCTGTAGATAAATTCATAATTGTTTTGTCAAGCCCCTACCCATTGATTTTAACTGGAATTAGATTAAACGTATGGCTTAATTTGGAGTAGCTTGTTTCTTAACAACAGTAAGTCTTCCTATCCAAGAATGTCTCTCTCCAATTATTCGAGTCTTTTTCTTAATGTTGTCAGTGAGGTTTTATAGTTTTCTCCATTGAGTTCCATTATATTTTCTGTCTGGTCATTGCTGGTGTATAAGTAACCTATTGATTTTGTATGTTTTGGCACTGGCCCCTTTACTGTACTTGCTTATTAATCCTCACTACTTCGGTTTGTTACCTAGAGGATATCCGCATGTCATTCTTTTCCATTTTTGTAATATTTGTACCTCTCATTTCTTGCCTTCCGTTGGCGGCATCCAGCGTAACTTTGAGAGCCTGATATCACCTCCTTTCCTTTGTCCTTTTTCTCACTTAATGTTTCACCATTCGAAAAAGAATGGTACTGTTTCTTCTTTTTATAGAGATATTCTTCATTGTAGGAAGAAAATATCATTCTGTTCCTATTTTATTGAGTGTTTTTTCCCTGAAGAAATAGATTTTGGACTTTTTTCAAAGGCCCTCCTAGCGTCTAGCACGAGAATCAGACGGTTTTTCTCTTTGACTGGCTTTGATTTTGGATGAGACTAATTAGAGATTTCCTGACAGCCACGAAACATATCGCACTTGGCCACTGTATGTTCTTTAATTCCACACTAGGCTTGATTCGCCAATATTTTGCTTAGGATTTTGCTGTGTCTGGGCCTAAGAAAGACAAGTGTGTATTCCTTCTTGTGCTCTTTGTCAGGTTTTGGGGCCCAGGTTACACTAGTTTCATGATGTAAATTGGAACATCTGTTCCGTGCTCTAGGAAGTAGCCATTTCTTAAATGTACAAAGGAATTCTCCTATCAAACTAGTCGGAATGTTTTCCGGGTTAGCAGCACTTTAAAATTGTTTGAAATGTTCTCTTCTTAATTCAAAGTTTGTGCTTTAAAGTTTCCTTTTAAATGAACCGTTTCGTTGAGATTTTCATATTAATTACCCATAATTGAATACAATATTCTCTCACATTTTTTAATTCCCTCTGTGTTCTTTCTCTCTTTCATTGATCAAACTTGCCGGAAATGTGGCTGTTTTGTTTGCTTTTATTACGAACACCCAGCGTGTAGATTTATTTGTCAGTTCTTTTTCAGCTAATTGATTCATTCACTTCTGTTTCCACTGATTCTTCTCCCACTTTCTTTAAATTTACTCTGCGGTTGGCAGGCGGGCTTATATAAATGGATGCTGATCTATCAAGAGTCCAACTTATTAGCCCAGGTCCTTCCAACCCTGTCCTAGAACTCTGCTTGCGCTACCACCTTCTCCAGCCACCTCCAGCCCAGGGCTCCTGGGCCCCCGGGTTCTATCTCTGTGCTCTTGAATTACAACCTCCCGGCCAAAGTTCTGCTGCCTCTTCAACCTGCCCCCACTCCTCCCTCTACCGAAGGCAGGTGCAGGGGAGTTTCCTTCTTTGCTCTTTGAAGCAAGAGGGAGTCATGGAAAGGAGACACCGCTTTATGTTCCAGGTGTTCCTCCAGATTCGTCCCGGCTAGAGCCCCACCTGCCGCCTCCACCCGCCGGGGCCTGATCTGTGACAAGGCCCTTCTGCCACATCCCAGGGCTCTCCTCCAGAACTTCAGACACAGAGAAACCGGGTCTCTGCTTTTATTGTTCTTGGTTCTCCGTGCGGTTTGCCATAGGGTGCTCTGAGCGTACGTCACTGAAACAGCTCTGGGTGGGATCGTGTCCTTTCCTGCTTGTCTCTTTAGCTTCCTCTCTGCCCCAGCCCCCGCAACTTTGCCCCAAGATCAATGAAAGAAACACTCGGAACTCAGACCGAGTTGACCAAATTGTTAGCAGCCCCCTGAGGAGTCCGGGCAGGAGCTGCAGAGTGCATTCTCCAATGAGGTCGTGGAGTTTTTCTTTCGTCCTCTGCCCATCCTACGCACGGATCACTGGAGTCCTCCTGCCCTGCTCGGGTCCCAGGACCCACGTCAGCGCCACCTCCTACATAACCGTCAATTCGTTCTACACTCCGGTCCCAAGAAAAATCTTCTAAAGTACTGAGATGCTTTCTTTTATCGAACGACACAAGCTTCCAAATAACTCTAGGAAAATGTAATTGTCCCATTCGGGAAGAATCCTTCTCTCCTATTTCCAAAGGTTTGTAATGTTTTTGTTTAATGTCCAGGTGTATTTACATAAACTCTCACAAATCCTTTTTGAAAATATATGGAGTAAAATGTATGGATAAATCAGAGCCCTCGATTCTACTGAAAACGATATTTTTTGCTGGCCCCCGAGCAAGGGGTGGAAGGGACGATCCCCCAGGCTGTGGGGGGGGGGGGGGGGGGGGGGGGCGGGGGGGGGGGGGGGGCGGGGCCCCCCGTGGGGGGGGGGCGGGGGGGGGTGGGGGTGTGGGGGGTTGGGGGGGGGGGGGTTTTTGCGGGGGTGTTTGGGCGGGTTTTTTGCAAGAGGGTTTGGGG
>CAUYSK010120175.1:0-11005 GCA_963575035.1 Avahi laniger
GTTTAAGATAGATTTGCCAAAGGTAGCATAACTCGTGTATGTTTAGTAGCTTCATAATTTTAAAATACCTTGAGCTTAAGTGGTAACCAGATTTTATGTGTATCTTCTTCCAGCTAGATCAAGTGAATCTGCGAGTTTGCCTGCAGCTAGTTCCCAGCCTCTGTCAAACAACAGCAAGTCAGGCAGAACGGGGCCCGCCATGCTGCCGGCGGGCGCTGCAGGTGCACCCTACAGGCAAGCCAGGCGGGCTGATGCTGCGCGGGCAGCCGAGCAGCCCACGACGCCCCCTGCAGCTTCTCCCACCCAAGCCCAGACTCCAGGAGGTGGAGGCCCAAGGGTGGACTCTGATTCCGTATTGTCAAAATCTTCTCAGTTGAATAGCACTAGAAGTATGAGAAGGCGAGATTCCTATCTAAACTCCAAGACAAAGGTTATGCCTACTCCTGCAAGTCAGTTTAAAATTCCCAAGTTTTCTGTTGGTAAGTAATGAGTAACAGATACGTTGTAATGTGTTTTTAAAATATTGAAGAAATTCTGTTTAAAGTTTTAAAAAATGATTCGTTGCAGCGATGGTGGTTTCTTTGCTTTCTTTTCTCTGACAGCACGTAGAGGTGTGTCCCGCCAGCCTTTCCTTGCACTGTTTGGAGGAAGGTCACTGGCGGTCTCATTTTGTGTCCAGTCTCCTGCATGTGACGTGTCCTTGCTCTTCGCCTTTATGGTTTTCTCTTTATCGTTATTTTCGGCAATTTGATTGTTATGTGCTTTGACGTGGCTTTCTTTGTATTAATCCTGTTTGGGATTTCTTGAACTTCTTTCGATCTGTGGATTGATATTTTTTCATCAAATCTGGAAAAAGTTGGCCGTTATTTCTTCAGATATTTTTTTCCTGTTTCCCATCTGTTTCCTGGGGCTCCACTCCCACGTCTGTCGGAACTCCTGACATCTCGTAGGTCACTGAGGCTCTGTTTGGTTTTTTATTCTTTTTCTTGGGCTTCCGTTCGGATGGTTTCTAGTGTCTTGCGTTTGGGTTCACATTCCTTTTCTTCTGCGGTATCTAATCTGCTGTTAAGGCCGTCCAGTTAATTTTTTGTTTCCAACTTTATAGTTTTCCCATGTTTCTCCTCAGGGTACTTCTGTTTTCCTTTAAATTCTTGAACATATTTATAAGAATTGTTTTAAAATCTGATTCTTCTACTTGCATCTTCCCTGTCATTTTCGGATATATTTCTACTGACTACTTTTTCTGCTTGGTTTTGGTCGCATTTTCCTGCTTCTATACATGTTTAGGAGCTCTTTATTGGCTACTGGATATTCTCAGTTTTACATTTTTGAATATCTGGATTTTGTTGTCTTTCTTTTAAGGTGTTAAGTTTAGTTTGACAGGCAGTTAAATTATAGACCAATTTGAGTTTTTCAAGACTTTTTAAGCTTTAAAGGGGCAGTTCTAGACTAGCCTTAACCCTTGGGATAGTTTAGCCCTACTACGAACACGTGGCGTTTTGGAGGTCCTGTGTTCGGCGAGGTCCCTGCACTCTGGCTGGTTGGAGGTGAGTGATCTCAGCCCTGTGAGGTCTGCTCAGTGTTCCCCACTGGTTGCTCTTGTCTCAACCTCAAGGCATCTCACCTTCCACCTGTGTGCTGCTTAGTATTCAGGGCAGATTGGAGAGAGTCCTCTCAGATTTCTAGAGCTCTTCTTCCCTCCTTTTGGGTCCTTTGACGTCAGATTCCAGCCACCGCGGCCTCCTGAGCTGCAGTCTCTGTCTCCATCAGTTAGTGAGAGTGCCGTGCCCCGCTTGGGTCCTGCCCGCTGCCCTGTGTGGCATCTGGCAGGTAGTAGATGGGGGATTGGTAAAGGTTCAACAAGATAATCCAACAAGTTTGTGCAGTGCACAAGGTTGTGCAGAGTTAACTCACAGTGAGGGGATCGTTCAGGCCTCCCTGTCCGGTAGATCTGCTTTCGAGGTGGCTTCGCTGTTTTGCAGTTATCAGCGTTGCTGGCCAGTACAGGTGGCCTTTAACTCCTGAAAACCTTATTTTGAATCCCTTCATATCAGAATGAGCTGTTCTGTTGAGTGTCTTCCATGTGCTGGCCCTCTTAGGGACAGGGGAAATAACGATGAGAGATCCTGCCGTCGTGGAATTTATGTTTAATAGGAAAAGTCATGAAATGTTATCAGATAAGTATGCCTTCAGATCACAGGTATGATGGAGCAAATACAAGAGGATGGTGTCACGTGACTGGGTGTGGGGGAGGAGTTTGGGTGGAGTGGGCCCTATGGCTGAGATGGCCAGGGGGTGACACTGAGCTGAGGTCTGAGCCGTGAGAGTGGGGCAGTGGCAAGTGCAGAGGTCCTGAGGCAGAAAGGCGCTCGACAAGTTCCAGGAGCAGGAGGCTGGAGTGGCAGGAGTGTGGTTACAGTGGTCGGCTTACACCGGCTTTAATCAGCTAGTCGTTTTCTTCCCTCTCACATGAAAGTCTAGGCAGCTATTCCAGAGAGGTTTTGCTGGGCTTAGCTTCTCTTCCTCATGGTCTAGTACGGCTGCACCAGCTCCAGCCCTCATACCTGCCGGCAGGAAGACAGATTAGGCGAAGAAGAGTGAATCCCTGCCTTATCGCTGTCTTTCAAGGGCACTCACTGTGCGTCGTCCCTGTCACTTGCCTTTATGTCCTGTTGATCACCACACTTCCCTTCACGGGATGCAGGGACACATTGTCTTTGTTCCGCACCCACCTAAAATGTCTTCCTGGGAAGGAGAGGAGCGTGAACAAACCCAGCACCCTCAGCCGGGTTAGTGACTGAGGGAAGAATAAAAGGAGATGAAGACAAAGAGACAGCCGAGGCCAGCGCATGGAGCACCTCGTGACACAGGGTGGACCCTGGCGTGCAGTCTGAGTGCAGGAGGAGGGCTTTCGAGGGTCTTAAGCAGAGTGACATGACCTTCAGCAGATCCCTCCTCTGAGGGAAGAACAGACTCCCAGAGCAGGCTGGAAGCAGGGAGGGCCGCACGAGCCTCGGCTGACCAAGTGGGATTAGGCTGGCGGCAGTGGGAAGGCGAGGCGCTCCGGCCTGCCTGCCGTGCAGGGCGCCGCATGGCGGTGCGGACGGGATGTGAGCAGCCCTGGGGTTCCGGCAGGAGCAGCGGCGCTGCCTCTCACGGTAAAGGGAGGGGTAGGAGGCGGGAGTGGGGGGAGCAGTCCACAGCCCGACTGTGGACTTGGCGAACGTGCGTGGCGACCTGGGCCGCAGCTGGGGTGTCGAGCTGGCAGCCAAGCTCAGGGGAAAAGTCACGGCTGGAGATTTAAGTTTAGGTTTCAACAGCAGAGAGCTGAGTTGTTGGCAGAAATGGGAACTCCAATAGTCTGGGTTCTTTGCGAGCACCCTGTGGCCCAGGCCACGTAGAGGTGTGTGCACGAGTGTTTGCTTCCTTCCTGTGCAAATGCCTGAAGCCAGGACGTGCCTCTGCCGCGTTTTTCTGACCGTGTTTGCGCAGTTGTTGCCTGGTCCTCGTGGCTGTCGGGCTGCTCGATGCCACAGGACTTCTAATCCCAATCCCTGTCGGCTTCCCCTCTGCTAGACTGTCCTCCATGGCTGCTCAGATGCCTCTAAAATGTGCGTTTTACCTTCAGCAGGCTGTCCTTCCTTTCTTTGCAACACCGGGGACAGGGCTGTCTCTTGCACACATTCTGTCATTCGTCACGGGTCAAAACCGGTCCCACAAACTCGGCACCGGCTGAAGGAGAGGCCCCAGGGAGCAGGCACACTGCTGGGAACAGGAAGCTCTGGGAGACGGTGGCATGTGCACTGGGCGGCTGAGAGCACCAGCAGTGTACTCCCCGTCATCGTCTGTGACACTGTCTGTCACTGTGGAGGAGAGGCTGAAATCTGGGGGCAACGTGAACGGTGCCCTGTGATGAGCCTGTCTTATGTGCACTTGCTGAAAGAGTTCCCAAGACAAGCAGCATTATTCGTAAAGTAGTCCAGTGACAGATGGTGTTACTTACTGTGCCTCTGTGCTGCCGGGGTCACACAAAGGATTGAGACTCAGAATGACTCTGGACTTTGCCTCTGCAGTATTGGAAGCTACAGTAGAGTGGCACCTGTGACATTTTGGGAGGAAATGATTTCAGCCTGGGATTCTGTGCTCAGACTGGCCGTTGGTCAGTTGCGAAGGTGTAATAATGAGACTTTAACATGTAACGTTTGATGAAAATCATAACCTGCCCATGCCACGTTTGGGAGCTGCTGGAGAACATGCTCTACCCAGAGGAGCGGGAAAACATTGAGGAGGAAGAGAGGGGCCCCTGAGAGAGGGACCGGCACTGCTGGCAGAGCTTGGGTCTCAGAGGAGACCTCCATGGACACAGGGCCGGTGATCCGAGAGGTGTGATGGTTACGGGACAGTGTACTCACAGACGCCCACCCTCCAAAATAAAAAAAAACAAACCAAAAAGAGGTGGGGAAAGCAGGGGAGACATTCAGCAGGGGCGGCTGCAGCCTGGCCGGGGATGGGGAGGGAGGGGTGTCGGCGGGTGCAGAAGGAGCAGTGTGTGTGATTTAGACATGAGCAGCGAAACCTCGAGAAACCCCCGGCAAGTTGGAAGCAGGGGTGGGTGCGGCAGGGGTCTTGTCTCCTAAGGTTTTACCCTTCATTTTTAAAAAGGCCGTGCACGCATCACTTCAAGAGAGATAATTTAAAAAGAATAAGAGAGGGGAAACAGAGGAGCAACTGCAGGCAGCTCTTTGGAGAATATTTGGCTTCGAAAAGGGGCAGGGACATGGGACAGGAGCCTGGGGGGCAGGGGGCAGGTGCAGATTTGTTCAGGATGGGAGGGCCAGGGCGGGGCGCCTGCAGAGGAGCAGTTGGGGCCTCCCTGCCTCCTTGGAGCTCCTGCTGAGGAGGATTCTCTGCTCCAGGCCCCGCCCTTCCCCTTCTGTGCTGGAGGGGAGGGGTCTAGGGACCGCCTCTTTCCTGGCAGCTTCTAAGACATAGCAAGGTGTTGCAGGGGTCCTGGTGCCTGGGCTTTGGGATGCCACTGGGATGCCCAGTGGGATGCTCAAGCTCCCACTGGGACGTGCTTCCTTGTGAGCCAGCCCACATGGAGCCAGTGTCCTGCGGGGACGGGGGTGAGCTGGACGTCTGGGGACCTGTGCTGGCCTTGGCCCAAGGGCGCTGCGCTGGTGAAGCCCTGCGCTCTGAGCCAGTCCTTGTCCCCTTGTGAGTACCCGGTGAGGTCATACAAGCAGAAATGCTTTGTCAACTGTAAAACAGCACCCACACACGAAACGTGTTGTTATGGTCCCAGCGATGGCATGGTTCAGGGAAGTGAAGGCATTTATGGGCCTTGTTGAGCTTGCCTGGGAATCTAACCGCATGTGGTGTCATTTCTATGGGTGAGTGTGTAGCGTGTGCAGGTGGCCGTCTGACAAGTAGACTTTGTTCAGTATGAGCCTTCTGCGGAGTCATGCTCACGCCTGTGCGGGATTCGCAGCCAGGGTCGGGCAGGGGCGTGAAAATGGCTCTTTCTCTGCTGCATCCACCGGCTAGGGTCCCCGGGTAGAGGGACGGGCCCCTCTCATGTGCTTGCCTCTGGCGGGTTTCCCCGCGGAGACTAGTCTGACCTTCCGTCTGCACTTCCTAGTGCCCTCTGCACGCCATGCTGGGAAAGGGAGACGTTTGAGGACAGTTGCCTAAAGGGTAGATCTGCCACTGCCCCTGTTTCTGACTAACCGCACACGCTTCCTCTCCCGGCCTCAGGTGAATCCCCGGACAGTGCGACGCCGAAGTTCTCACGGGCTCAACGACCGCAGTCGTGCACATCGCTTGGCAGGTAATTGGCCTCGCTCAGCTTCCTTTCTTTTTACTACCGTGAGAACGACCCACGTATAGTATCTGCTGGCTGCCTCAAGTGCTGCGTGCCTCAAGTGGCCTGCGCCTGGCCTCGGCATCTGGCTCGTGGGCGCGAACTGAGCGGAGGTGTGTGAGCCACTTGTATACGCGCCACAGACCTGAGACCCTGAGACTCGCACCGTACAGGACAGCGGTTCCCAGTCCTGGGCAGGGGTGGCTGTCACCTTGACTGCGTGGGCAACAGGAGCCCCTGTCACGGGTCACAGCAGGAGCCCCTTCAGTGCTGCTCCAGCTGCCCAGCGCCCTGGAGGTTCCTAGTCGGTTGGTCTGAGGCGGGGTCTGGGTTCCCAGTCGGTTGGTCTGAGGCGGAGCCCAGGGTCTGGGTTTTCTAAAATCTCCCAGGGGCTCTGATTTGTGCCAAGGTTGGAGACCACTGGCGCCTGTGGTTGTTCGGACTTGGGTTTGGATCCCAGCTCCGCCCCCCCAACCCCCCACTTTCCTGGTCCGTGATCCAGCGCAATGCAGATATTTAGACAGTGAGAGGACGTGCATACGCGTGGCCCTGGCTGCCCAGGCGAGGGTGGACGTCACTCGGACAGCAGCCCCTCCCCAGCCCCCCACCGTCCCTCCTTTGCTGTCCTTACCGCCCCTCGCTGAGGCCCAGCCCCGGCACGGCTCTGCGTCCTCGGCATGGCAGCGGAGACCTCGCGCTCTCGCTCCTCACCCTCGGAGCTCCTGCACCTCCCTGTCTCCTGCGCGGAGCGGGGTGGGGGCAGCAGGGACGCTCAGACCCCCTGGATTCACAGCTGCAGGGCTGGGGGCCTGGCATCTGCATGTGGCCAGGCCGGGGCTCTGCTCCGGACCTTGCTAGGGTGGGGTGAGCAGAATGAGCCTGGGCAGGACACCAGAGAGGGCGCTACCGGCTCCGCCCCAGACTAGGCTGGGGCCATCCGCAAGGCTGTTGCCGAGTTCGGCCTTGATTTCCTCCTGTGTGAGCTCGGCACAGGCTCCAGGGTGTCAGATCTAATGGTTCCCCTGTGCCGAGTGTCGCTGTGTGAAGCTGTCTTCCCTCTCACAGGTGGTTAACAGCAAAGGACACAGCCAGACAGTCACTTACTGTTAATACCTTACCTCAGTGCCTCAGTTTCCCCACCTCGCCTGGGTTACTTTGAGGATTATATTTGTTGGTATTTTTATTTATTTCCACTGGAATTTGTGGTGGAGCTGCCAAAACTTAGCAGTAAAGGAAGTAGGGTGGTGATTCCAGAACTTTGCAGAGAGCAGAAGCTCGATTTGGTAGCGCCCCTCCCCTGCCAGTGCTCCGTGGGTGGTCCTGTTTTCCAGTTGATGTTAATTAAAGTTTGTTTCCGGACTCTTTTTAAAGAACATGACAATTGTCCAAATAGAACAAATAGCTATGTCATCCTTAGACCTCTGTGGGTTCCATGTCCGCAGTGTGTCCTTGACTTGTTTTATTTTAAAGTAGTTTCCTAGTCCTTTCGGGCTACTAAAGCAAAAGTACCCTAGACTGGGTGCCTTAAACAACAAACCTTTGTTTCTTGCAGTTCCGGAGGCTGGAAGCCCAAGATCACGTCACTAGCGGATTTGGTGTCTGGGGAGGGTCTGATTTGCAGACAGTGCCTTCTCTCTGGCCTCATGCGGGGAAGGGGCAAGGCAGCTCTCCGGGCCTCTGTCATCAGGGCACTACCCCATTCATGAGGGCTCTGCCCCCAGGACCTAATCACCCCCCCCAAAGACCTCCTCCTAAGACCACCACCACCTTGGGGGTAAAGATGCCAACATGCGAATCTGAGGGGCACAAGCATTGAGACCACGGCAGATAACAGTTGACTTGGCTTCCTTCTTTATCACCAACAAAAGAAAGCAGCAGGCAGGCAAGACACACTGGTAGTCAAGGCCACAGGTACTGCCAGAGACCCGAGACGTGTGAGAACTGAGCACCGAGGGCCTTGCTTGCTCATTTGTGTTCACGTTGGATTCAGACGACCTTAAACTTGAGGACGAATGGGCATGTGGGGAGACCTGCTTGTCCATCTGCTGCCCAGCAGACACTGCTGTGGGTCTGGACTTCTTATGGAAGTATTTACAATATCATCAAAAAGTGATTCTTCAGGTCTCTTCTGAACCTCTGTGAAGTGAGTTTTAGCGGTGCTAGCTGTAAAGTGCAATCACATTTGATCGACTGTCTTTTAGTCACCTGCGAGGAAATAGTGGGTGAAGGCATTTCTCACTGAGGAGCCTGGAGCCCGTGCCAGGGCTTCACGGGGCTTGGCAGCAGCTCTGAGTCCTGCCCACCTCGGAGCCCCTGCTCAGAGAGCAGAGCTCGCACAGGGGTCGTTGGACTGAATCTTTTGTGTTGAAACCAAAAGACTTGATACTGCGTTAGCACATTGGCTGAATAATTAGATTTTATTTTTCTTAGGTCGTCTTTCCTCAAGACTCTGATTTTGTCTCTGCCAGGGTCATCTTCCATAGCACTCCTGCTAGACATTCATCAGAGCCAGCCGCACACAGCCTGCTGAGCAGCGCAGGGACACCCCTGAGTACGAGACGGGGGTCAGTGCTGCCCACGCCTGCCAGCCGGCGCCTCTCCAGCCTCCCAGTGACGGCCCCTAAAACCATGCCCAGGGCTGCGGCTTCTCCCCTGCCTGTGCCTGCTCGGCGACTGCCTCTGAGCCCCGGAAAAAATCTGTGGTTAGGTAAGAAAGCGGTGAGAAAAGGTTGCAATAACTTTGTCTCAAACGCATAAAACCTCGGAGTATTTTTGTGCTGGAAGACTGTGCAGTCGCTCATCAGGGAGCAGCTGGGCTGATCTTGCCTCCCCTTCTCAGCAGTGGAAAGGCAGGGAGGGCACTTGCTTGCTCCTTTGTCATTTTTCTCACCTCACATCCCAGGCAAATGAGGGAGAAGGCCTTGCCCCGGGCACACCGTCTGGGTAGGTGAGGCCCTGGGAACAGCCCTTCAGACAGAGCTGCGCAGGAGACGCATTTCCCGCAGGAGCTCTTAGATCATTGCTGTTCTTACAGCTGGGTCCTAGAGTCTCTCGGCAAGGGTGACAACACCCGCTCACCCCACCTCGTGTCCTGCCCTCTCTGTCGCACCACTGCCATGTGCCTCCCTGCTGGGTTGCAGCAGGTCTGGCCCTGCTGTCCTCTCCGCCCAGAACACGCTTCCCCGGGGTCCTGGTGGAGCTGTCTCTTCCTCATCATTGAAGTCATGGTGCAGAGGCCAACCCCAGAGAGCTTTCTGGGAAACCCTGTGTAGAATCGCCCCACCTCCCCACCCAAGCTCTCCGTCCCTTTTCCCTGGCTGCGTCTTTTCAGAGCAGTTCTCTTCCCCTCACCACCTGAATGCGGACTGTGTGTGCATTTGTCCGCTGGACACCCATCGGGCCCCTCCCCTAGCGTGGCAGCTCCCTGAGACCTGGGACCTTCTGTCAGGGTCTTCTGTCATCGCTTATCCCCAGAGCCGAGAACGAGGCCCGGGTAGGAGCTCAAGAAATGTGTATGCGCGCAATCCCCCAGGTAGAGCATGCTGCTGGGCCTTGGCTTCTACAGTTTGTCCATGAAAGACGCTGAATGGGCAAAGCACTGGGCTTTCTGAGGTCTGACTGCATCATGGCAGAACTTTGGGGAAGGCTGGGGCATTTGGGGAACATGGGGACCTTGGGCTGACTCCTTTTGTCCACTTCTCATTCCAATCCCACGGATCTGGTGCTCTGAGGCTCAAGGCACTGAGCCCCTCAGGCCTTGGACCCTGGGGCGCCTGTGGAGAGAGTGGACGGGGCTGCCCTGTGGGGGTGCGCGAGGGCAGGGTGGGAGCCCCGAAAGCTATGCCCGTTTACGACTGGGCTGTGTGTCCCTGAAGACTTTAGTGGGTGGGCAGTGCCCTCTCCAGCACCCTGAGGACAGCAGCACACAGGGGACTCCTACATGCCCTGCCCCCTGTGGAGGCTGCCAGCCACATGTGGCCACTTGAATTTTAATTAATTAAAATTAAATAAAATTTGAGAGTCAGCTCCTTAAGTTGCACTCGCCACATTTCAAGTGCTCAATTGCCACATGTGGCCAGTGGCTGCCACCCTGGACAGTGCAGATATCAGACATTTCCACCACTGCAGAAAGTTCTGGTGGACAGTGCTGTTCTAGTGGCCTGACCCAGCAGGGGCTGCTTCTGCCCCTGGGAGCGTTCTGCGTCCTGTGTCCCGTCAGCTGTGGTCCAGCCACCCCCTGGGCTGAGGCTGAGGAGCTCCCCGGTACAGCCCCTGGCCCCCAGATGGCAGCGGGGAGAGGTGAGCAAAAACAGAATTGCCGTGAGAAAACAGACATGAATGTAGATGGAGGAAAAATTAAAGGTATTGTAAGGAAATGCTGCCTGTAATTCTCTGATAATTTGAAAGCCTACTGAACTGATTTCCTAAAATTTACAAGTTATCTGAATTGACGCCAGGAAACATGAATTAAGCCATAGTTAGAGCTTAGGTGATTAAAGATCGAAAAGGCATTTGGCTGAGATGAGGTCACAGCAAGGTGACAGCGGAGTTGTGTGTAGCCCTTAAGATAGATCATTCTGATTTTTAAAGTTAACTATTTCAGGCTATGGATAAATAAAGGTGGAAAGTTCCTCAATTCTTTTTCTTTTTTTTTTTTTTTTTGAGACAGTGTCTTTCTCTACCCCGGGCTGGAGTGCAGTGGTGTGCTCACAGCTCACTGCAGCCTCAAGCGATCCTCCTGCCTCAGCCTCCTGAGTGCTGGGATTGCCAGTGTGAGCCGCCCTCTCAGCCCTCACTTCATCTTAATAGCCAAACATGATAGGTAATGTAACACCTGAAAGAGCAGACTGTAGGCTGATTTTCCTTATGCATATAGATTTTTTTTTTTTTTTTTTTTTGAGACAGTGTCTCACTCTGTTGCCCTGGCTAGAGTGAGTGCCGTGGCGTCAGCCTAGCTCACAGCAACCTCAGACTCCTGGGCTCAAGCAATCCTTCTGCTTCAGCCTCCCAAGTAGCTGGGACTACAGGCATGCGCCACCATGCCCGGCTAATTTTTTCTATATATTTTTAGTTGTCCAATTAATTTCTTTCTATTTTTGGTAGAGACGGGGTCTCGCTCTTGCTCAGGCTGGTCTCGAACTC
>CAUYSK010120180.1:0-83033 GCA_963575035.1 Avahi laniger
ACACTCACACAAACACACACATATAACAACAACAACAACAGGCCGGGCGTGGTGGCTCACACCTGTAATCCTACCACTCTGGGAGGCCAAGGCAGGAGAATTACTTGAGCTCAGGAGTTCAAGACCAGCCTGAGCAAGAGCAAGACCCGTCTCTACTAAAAATAGAAAGAAATTATCTGGACAACTAAAAATATATATAGAAAAAATTAGCCAGGCATGGTGGTGCATGCCTGTAGTTCCAGCTACTCGGGAGGCTGAGGCACGAGGATGGCTTGAGACCAGAAGTTTGAGGTTGCTGTGAGCTAGGCCAACACCATGGCACTCTAGCCCATGCAACAGAGCCACACTCTGTCTCAAAAAAAAAAAAAAAAAAACAAAAAAACACAACAACAGCAACAACACGCCAACTTCAGTAGGCTCTGGATCCAGACTCCTGGTATAACTGGGCTCCTACTCTACTTCTTGAAACACTCCCTCCCCTAATAGCTTCATAATCTTCACAAATATCTCTCTTTCCTTCCCTCTGTGAGATCCAACTCCTACTCATCAACCCACCACAGGGCAGGAGGAATGAGCCGTGGGGCCAAATCTAGGAGCCACAAACCAACAAGTTCCTCTGACCCCTTTATTCATAGAGTCTTCCCAATCTTTCTTGCACCATACACATTGGGAAAATTATATTTTGTAGAATGCCCCAGAGTAAGCAAGAGAGGCTGCTCTGGCCAAAAGCTACCAGCCTAGGATGTCTAGCAATCCCAGATCTCTCCAGGCTTTGAGGGTTAAGAAGGACCGACATTTGTCTCAGCATACCTATAACCCATTTGTGTTTGTTTCAGCACACCAATTTAGAAGTTTTATTTCATGGACTAAGCCACCTCTACCCACCCTGGGCTTTTTATAGGCCCAACAAGGTCTGAGCCTATTTCTTGAAATCAAGGCATCCAGCCTTAGTGCTCTCAGAATTTCCAGGCATTTGAGAATCTGAAAGAAGCCACTGAGTCTCACCCCAGAGAAATCACATACATAACAAACAAAAACTTCCATCCAGTTTCAGAGCATTAATGGATTATATACCAATTTACCCCCACCCTACCCCAGGGTCAGTGGATCTAGGTTAAGATTCCTACTCTAGAATCTTTCCCCCCACCCCAGAAACCCTCTAAACTCAGAGGACTAACAGTGCAGTGGGAAAAGCAAGGGCTTTAAATCTATAGACATAGGGTTTGAATTTCACCTCTGCTCCTTTCTTTCTGCTGGCCTTGGCTTAGTCATTTCTCTCCTCTAGGCCACAGTTTCCTGGATCATGATACCTTCAGTGCGGATAGTTGAGAAGATTAAATGAGATAGAGGTAGATTAAAGATCAAACCCAGGGCCAGGAATATGACATAAACCTTTTTTTTTTTTTTTTTGTCTTGCTCTGTTGCCCTGGGTAGAGTACAGTGGCATGATCGTAGCTCACTGCAACCTCAAACTCCTGGGCTCAAGCAATGCTCCTGCCTCAGCCTCCCAAGTAGCTGGGACTACAGACACGTGCCACTACACCAGCTAATTTTTTCTATTTTTAGTAAAGACCGGGTTTTGCTCTTGCTCAGACTGGTCTTGAACTCCTGAGCTCAAGTGATCCTCCGACCTCAGCCTCCCAGAGTGCTAGGATTATAGGTGTGAGGCGTGAGCTGTGAGCCACCAGACCAGCCTTAAATAAACCATTATTAATACTCTCCACCCCTCTCCCATGCTGTTGAAACTCAGCATGACTCCTGGCTTTAGAAACTGCACCTGTGTCCTGAACTCCTCTGTGGAAATTCACTCTTCTGGTTCCAAAATTCCAGCCTTCAGGGCATGCAGGCTGGTGACAGCAGGAGCCTGGTGAGTGTCCCCGCCTTGCCCTTCACTCCTCTGCCCTTCCATCAAGCAGATCATGATTAATAATAGTCAGTCATCACAGCAAATCATTCCTACTGAACGATGAAGGGACAGAGGGTACCAGAGAGGTAAGCTTGGAGAGGAAAAAACAGATACTTGGCGGTACACAGGCTGAGCCAGAGACAAGCTGAGAGATATACACAAGATAGAGAGAAAAAGCTGAGAGGAGACAGAGCATTTAGAGGTGCAGTCGGCTTAGAGGAGAGTGCACTGGGTTTGGAGTCAAAACACTTAGGTTCTTGATTCACCACTGGCTAGCCATGTGACCTTGGACAAGTCTCTTCATCTCTCTACACCCATTTCCTCTTCTCAAGATTAGACTGATGGCCTCGGGCCATGGGGTTCCCTCCTAGTTGGCCTTTCTAGGCTTCAAGGATAGTGCTGAAGTTGAAGTTCCTGCCAGCTAGGAGGGAACCCCAAGTTCAGGCACAACCCAGAGCCAAGGAAGGGAGGGCCAGACAAAGGCAAGCGTAATAAGAAGGAAGGCAGGAGGTGTTGGGGCCACTGGGAGAGGACTTATAAGGGCAAAGACAGCCAAGAGAGGAGGGATATTGGGGAGAGTAGAAAAGCCAGCCAGAGAATGACTAAGGGGCTCCCGGTGTAAACAGGAGCAGGGAATGGACAGGGAGGGGGCCTGTTTGAGTTGGCCGTGGCTGCGGGGGATGGGCGGTGGAGTGGGGAGGAGGACTGGACTGGGCAGGACACTGTGTCCCCTGTCCCCCACCAAGCCTTCTGGGAGGAGCTGAGTCACACACCTCCCTCCCTGCACCCTCCCCGCACCCCTCCCATTCCCATCCCCAAGCTCCTAAATCCTGGGAAAATCTAAAGAGTTTGCCTAGACTGAGAAAGGAGAGAGCTTGATTCACACACATGTGCTTTGCTGGGCCACACAGCCATCAGGTCTCAGCCCTTCTCCCAAAGGGGGTTCCCAGCTCTGTGTCTGGGTAGTTTTCACCTAGAGGTTACCTTTGCGGCAACGCTGTGCTTAAGATCCTGACCCGGAGATTCCTTGGGTTCCTCGCCTAAGAAAGGGTCAGGACCTGCAGACGTGAGAGTGGGATGGGGGCCAGCATCATCGCCCCACAGTCTGACCAGCAGGCCTCTCCCTGGGGCTGCAGCTGGCTCTGGAGGGGGCTTTCAGAAAAAACAGATGGGTGGTTTGGGACAGGAAGTAGAGTAGTAGAGTGAGGGGGAGAGTCATGGCAGGGAAAAAAACATTGACTCTGGGCGCTTTTATTCTGAGCCTCCCTGGCCACAGTGGGGCAGAGGACTGAGGAAGGGAGGGGACAGAGTTTGACTTTGGGGGTATTCTAGAAGGGGAGGAGTCCTGGAGGAAAAAGGCAGGAAGGGGCCTGGAAAGGAGAGGGAGCTAGGAGAGAATCTAAGCCCCTTGGTCCCCCTCCCCCAGACTAAGATAAAGACTAGAATCCTGAAAGGTGATCTCATCACACAGAGCCAGAACTGGGGGAAGGAGTGGGGAGGGGGTCACTGCCTTCCCTTGCTGGAGTCCCTTCCTCTAATTCCACAGGGAGTCTGGGGAGAAGGGGGTCCTAGGTTCCAGCTTCCAATACTTAGAACCAACAGAATCTTTGCAAGACACCCCACTACTACCGCCACCACCCCTCACAATTCTCCAGGTTTGCAGCAATCAGGCCAGTTTAATCAAGAAGGTACTGAGGGCCCAGCCACTCCCAGGCTCTTGGTCAACTGCCAAATCCAAGGAAAGAGCTCAGTAGAGGTTTCCATACCCTACAACCAAGAAGGTGGTGAACTGGGGCAGAATCCCCCTGGCGAGTGACCCCAAACTCCTGGGTTTTCAATTCTAGCTGCTCATAGGGGAAGGCAGCTGAACTCGAGGAGCCGGTGTAGGTCTTCTATCAGGGTTACCGGGGGAGCGCTCTGTACTCCTGAGTCCCAAATCCAGCTGGCCAGAACCCAAGCACCCGGTGGCCCCAGAAGGCAAGGGGGAATCCCAGTTGGCCAAATGCCAAAGGAGTCTCCTGTCTCTTTAGACCCCAAAGTCTCCTCCCTGAAGCAGTGAGGGAGACCCCACACACATATACAGGCTCCCTCCACCCACCAGAGGTGATTCCTTTCCTCATTAGGAAATTCTCCGCTCTCTTTTTCCGACTCCTTTTCCGAGCGTTTACGTTGTACATCTGGAAAGGAGGGGAGAGGAAGGAGGGGGAAGCAGAGAGGAGGGGGAAGAGCCCAAACCCGCCCAGTCTGACCCAGTCCAGACAACCGGTCTCCAGCTGGGGCTGGGGAAACGGGGTGGAGAGGTGCGGCCCCCCCACGCCCCTTCGGGGTGGGGGGCGCGGGCTCAGCGGTCCGGGACCCAGGAATGCCCCCCCGCCAGCCCCCTCGGCAGGCGGGGGGAGGGCTCAGCCGGGAGTTTGGCAAACTCCTCCCCGCGTTGAGTCATTCGCCTCTGGGAGGTTTAGGAAGCGGCTCCGGGTCGGTGGCCCCAGGACAGGGAAGAGCAGGCGCTATGGGGAGCCGGACGCCAGGGTCCCCTCTCCACGCCGTGCAGCTGCGCTGGGGCCCCCGGCGCCGACCCCCGCTGCCGCCGCCGCCGCTGCTGCTGCTGCTCCTGCTGGGGCCGCCGCAGCCGTTGCCGCCGCCGCCGCCGCTTCTGGGCGGGGAGCGGAGGCCAAAGAGAGTCCCGTGCCGGGGCAGAGGGCGCAGGCGGCGCGCGCTGGGGAGGGGGCCGTCCTGGGGGCGGGGGCAGGCGGGGGGGGTGGAGCCCCCGACGGGGGGCGGTACGAGCCGGGAAGACGACGATGAGGAGCCCCGGGGGCCGGGTGCATGGAGGACGAGGTGCTGGGAGAAGGAAGGGGGGTGTGGGTCCCGCGACGGGCCTCGTGGGCTTGGCTCCTCGAGGTTCGGCTTTGGGACAGAACCCTGCTGGGGCGCTCACAGGCCCGGGAAGGGATAGGGAGGTGAACTGGACTGTGGAGCGGGCCCTCCTCGCCAGGGTCCCGCCGAGAGGAAGGCTGGGCCAAAGGGACGTCCGGGGTAAGGCTGGGAGGAGCCGGCTGCACCTCGGCTGGGGATTTCGCGTTATGGAGGTGCCAGGAGATCGCTGTAGGGAGAGATGTGGTCCAGGGGAAAGGTGGAAGGGAAGCACGCTGCGAACGCGAGAGGCCAGCAGCAAAGGCCGGTGGGGGTGCCCTTCTATTTCGCTCGCACATCCCCCCTCCCCCAGTGGAAGCGCTATGTTTTTGTTTTATTGTTTTGAAATTTTTGATGTTGGCTGATCGAAACTGTCGATGTGGTGATATTCGTTCTTGGTGTCTGCTGGAATAGACAGTAAGGACAGGCGTCTCTTGGTGAGCACCAGTCTAGCCCAGGGTTTAGGGGCTCTTTATGAGAGTGTGAGAAGAAGGCCCAGGAACTTTGCACCACAGCAGAATACTCTCAAGGCAGTTTGGAGGTCGTCCCTGTGGCACAGAGGTGGAATATAGTTGCAAAAATCTTTAGTGAGACTTCTCGGGATGCACTTGTAGGTTAGCATTGCACTGATTAGCCCCATGGTTCTTTGAACTTTGAAGGCTATTTCTCAAAAGCACGCTCCTGAAACGCGTTACGGGAAAATAAACAGGGGATGCATTTGGGGTTGGGAGTAGATTAGGTGGATAATAAAATTCCAAGGTTGGAAGGGACTTTAAAGGTTATCTAGTTCTCTGTTTATCTGTCCTGTCCTTGAATGTTGGAATTGAGGGAGCTTTATCATGGGGGGGGATGGTAGGTGGCACAATAGAGGATGTTTGGGGCAGAGTTTAGGGTACTCTAATTGGATGGTGATATCACCATGTGGTACTCAAGATGGCAGTACGTAGGAGAGAAATTTGGGGGATTCCACTGTGGATTAAATGGGATAACCTAATTCCAAGAATCACCCAGGGCCTCCAAATAGAAGCAAAAGGTTGGGGAGGAATCTGCCAAATTCTGATGGAGAACCAGTTAGTAGGAAAGACTGGGGGAGCTGGGAGGAGCAGGGGGGCTTGGTGAGTCAAGAGAACCTGAGGGTTGATTGTAGAGTTTAGGAGGGACATGGCCATCTGGACTAAGTCATGAGAATATTGATAGATGTCTTTTGATAGGGCAACTGAGGCAACTGCCCTTGGGGTGGATGTGGGGAATGAGAAGCTCAGGCCTTGGGGCGTAGAGGCTTACTAAAATTGACTTTAAGAGGGTTGGCCCTGTTACCAACTTTGCAGCAAGGGTAGGTAGGTTTCTTTTCATTCTGCCTCTGAAAAGACCAGGACTTGGAAATCGTTGATGGAGGAAGGGGAGGGGATGCTGACGTCTGTGTTAAGGAGGACTAGTTCTTTAGAATAGGCCAATAAGGAAGGGATGGCAAATCGTTGGTATAGGGCAGAGAAAAGCTAAGGCCCTGGCAAGCTCTGCTGTTGGAGTGGGGATTGGGCAGAATGGAGGGAGTTCCAGAAGAATAGGTGGCTGCACCAAGGGTGCTCATATGGATCTGGCTGTTTTGATTTGCCAGGAAAGGGTAGGGAGAGAGGGAGGGTCCCTTTCTTTCTCAGTGGCGTAGACTTTCTTGGAAGCAAAGGGAGTTACTCCTGAGGTTTCTGCTCTATTCATGATGCAGTTCACTAAGTAGGAAAATGTTTAGTACAGGTGGCAGAGATTCTAACCACATGATTAGTCTGGATTATGGGTTGCAGGGGCCTTCTTTGAGAGAAATAGAATTATGGGAGAAAAGGGCTTGAACATTAGAAATGAAGAAGGCAAATAGAGAAGTCAAGAAGAGGGGTTGGTTGGGCAGTGAAGGGGGAAGAAAGGTGGTCATCACTTGGTCCCATCTTAGGGCCAACTAAGGAAAAGGTAGAACCTTGAAATCTTCAGGATGTTTTTCAAAGTAAAGTTGGAAGAACCCTGAAGGCTTATTTCACTTTTATTCTAGAATCACTAAGTTTGGGGCAAGAGAGAGGGAAGATCTTGGGTAAAAGTAGGGTTGGGGAAAACTGGTATTTTGGGAGAAATACAAATATGTTAACCTGCAAGGGAATAGAGAACTTAGTATACAGGTTAAAAATGCAGATTGTGAGAGGAAAAAAAGAGAAAAAGCCAAAGGGGGAAGAAATTTACCCAGCTGTCTTTGGAGTTGGTGTTGAGGAATGGAAAAGTTTGCCATTGATAGCCACTGCTCTGGGAGGGCTCAGGAAGCAGAGGTTAGCTGGGATCTAGGGCTTACATATCTAAGCATTAATTAGAAAATCTTTACTAAAGTAAGGATACTAAATGGGGGAAGGGATTCACTGTCCTAAATATAATGGCCTTGAAAGGAGGAGACAGTGGGAGTACACTAGTTTTTCCAGTCAGCAGGTGGGAGAGATCCTAGGTATAAGGAGGTGACTGATGGAAATTGCAGAGTGAAACCGGATAAAGAACAGTGAGTGGCATAAGAGCCTTGGGCCAGAATTGGAGGGTAAGGTAGGGGCATGGACAGGAGGCTCCAATCAGGGGTTGCACTGGAGGCCATATGGAGCTGCTCGTTGATTTTGGGCTGAGCTAAGCTTGGGATGGACAAGAATGGCCATGCAGAGTAGAGAGTTGTTCTCCAGGGCCAACCAGCATCTGAGAATCAGAAGAAATTCAAGGTTAAGATTGGGTAGGAAAGTGAACACCAGAGTGGAACAAAGTGAGTGCTGTGTAAAGTGGAAATTGTTGGGGTAAAATAGGAAAGGGAAGAAGCCACTAATGATCTCATAAGGGGAAAGAAAACCCTTTAGACCTTTGAGTTTTCAAAAAGAAAGGAAATTTTTCTTTCTTTTCTTCTTTCTTTTTTTTCAGACAGAGTCTCGCTCTGTCACCCTTGGTAGAGTGCAGTGGCATCATCATAACTCACTGCAACCTCAAACTTCTGGGCTCAAGTGATCCTCCTGCCTCAGCCTCCCAAGTAGCTGGGACTACAGGCACATGCTACTGTGCCTGGCTAATTTTTTCTATTTTTGGTAGAGACTGGGTCTTGCTCTTGGCTCAAGCTGGTCTCAAACTCCTGTCCTCAAGTGATCCTCCTGCCTTGGCCTCCCGGAGTGCTAGGATTACAGGTGTGAGCCCCTAGGCCTGGCTGTGAAAGGAAATTTCTTAATGCTGGAGTTTGAATTAGGTGTGAGTCCATGCTTGCAAGAATATTTAGCATCAGGATGGCCAAAGAGAGAGCTAATATCTACCTTTTGGTCACTCGGATGCTAACGCAGTATTTTATGTAACCTCATATACAAATTAGGCTTTATTAATAGTTTTTGAATGGTAATTCTTAAAATAACATAGAAACAGTTCTCTTTCCAAATCATCCCTTTTCACACTGTTCATAACTTAAAAACAATCTTTTATGATGAGAACTTTCTTTGGTGAACTGAAGCTGCACTCTGGTCAAGAGTAAAATTTAACTCTGTTTCTATCCTCATAATTCAAATATGCTGTTCTAGTTCCTTTTTTTTTTAAAGCAGAACCACCCTTTCCCCATAAAACATTAAGAAATGGATCATTTTAAAAAAGTAATTGTAGGCTGCTTATCAAGGTCATATTTTCCCTGGTCAATGAATTGTGATGAATTTGAAGAGAGATGATTTATTATTTGTAAAATGTGGTAATTTTCAGATTTATCCATCAGAGTATGTGAGACAGGATGTATCTTCATTTGGATTTTAAAAAGACCTTAAGCTTCTTGTCTGCGAATAATCGAGAGTGCTAAGGAGGAGGGAAAGCTTTGTGTTTTGGGCTTCTTTACTGACTGTCTGCTAAGAAACAAAATTTGGTTATCTCGTTACTAAGGTATGCCTAGAAATCATAATGTTAGCGCTATTTAAGGGTACAGTCAAGTTTTGTTATAATGCTGGTGTCTAGGGACAAGAACAAGCAGATTTTCATTTTTCCAAGTTCTATGGAAAAGTGCACCATATGTGACTATGATCCCAAGGATGGGTTGGTGCACTTTATACCTGAGTCCATGAAATGGTTAGTTGTCTTCTTACGATGAGGCTATACTTGGATTTAACTTGCCTCTACTGTGCCCAGGTTAGTATAGTGCAGTTGTTCTCAAACGTGAGCACATATCAGAATTACTGGGGGTGCTTTGGAGATACATAGCCTTAGGTTAGGGGCCTTGCTCTTCTACTTCCTAGCTGTGTCACAGGAAGCAAGTCACTTAACTTTCTTGAGCCTCAGCTTTCTCATCTATACAATGGAGATGATAATACCAATCTCACAGGGCTGCAAGGATTACACAAGATGGTGTGTGTGTGTGTGTGTGTGTGTGTGTATATAGTGCCAGGCCCATAATAGGTGCCCAATAAATGGGATCTATATTATACTGTAATCTAATTTTTCTTAATCACTTGTATCTTATGACATTCCCTTTTATATTATGTTATAGTATACATAGTGGTAGAATGAAAACTATCAGTAGCTCCTGAGTGCTCCCCTTATAGCTTGATTCTCTGTCTTCTTTCTTCATATTCCTACTGTATTAGTACTCTTTTAGCATTTACAGCATGGTAGGAAGAAATAACTTGACTCATCACTGTATCTACCTTTGAGGTGAAAGTGGCAGCTTCTTTAACAGCTGTGCTATAACACTGCTCAGTATTTCAGGACAGGGACTGAAGAGTGTATATCCAGTTGAAACTTTAGGGGACATTTTGGGCCATGGGTGACATTTTAAAAAACCATTGCTTTCTGAAAAGGGCTGCTGTGTTTAATTATGACTGGTTGGGCTTTCCAGCTGTCTCTGACATCTGGAAATTCTACAAAAGCTGGTAGATAGAGCCAGGGTCTGGTGCGGCTCTATGACAAGGGAGTTCATCAATGATAGAATGGATGAGAATAATATCTCAAATAGCTCTGGATTCCCCAAGCCAAACTTCGGAGCAGAGAAAACTGATGGCTTATAAAATAGACTTCCCCTCTATAGCTAGGGTGGACTTTGATGCCAACAGTCAGTTCTCCGTTAGCTATGCCAATATAGGGAGAGACTGATACCAGGCCAATCTAAAATAGTAGATTGGTTAACAAATTAATAATTTCTGTTTGACTTTGGAAATGCGTTGTTATTTTCTACTTGCCCCGCTCCCCAGCAGATTTACTTTCCTGCTTATATTCTGTTTAGGCAAATATTAAAATGGATTGTTGCCTGAGCACACATCTACTGACAGTAGCAGAAGGCAGTCCATAAGTTGGCTGAGTTTAAAAATTAGCTATGGCTAAACCACACTCAGATAATTGGAAATTGATTTTATTGTTTTGCCTGGCTCTATTTTATTTTATTTCGATGATTGTCTTTATCATGCAAGTAAAGAAAAGAAAGAAGAGAAAGTTTATGTGAGAGCAAGGGAAGTAAAAGCAATCTGTAGACCCAATGATTTTTATATGGAATGCTTGGTCTCCATGTGAAATAGAGAGGGTTTCAGTTTTCTGCAGTAGTTTAGCAAGTGTTCATTGAGCACATACTGTATGCCTCATATCATGCTACACATTACTGGGAGGGGAATATTAAAAGAAGTAAAAAATAGCCTGGTGCAGTGTGGTGGGCTTATAGTCCCAGCAACTTAGGAGGCTGAGGTAGGAGGATCATTTGAGGCCAGGAGTTCAAGACCAGCCTGGGTAACACAGTGAGACCCCCACACACATAAATTTTTTTTTTAATTAGCTAGGTGTGGTAGTGTGTGCCTGTAGGTCCATCCACTTGGAAGGCTGAGGTGAGAGGATCGCTTGAGCCCGTTTGTTCAAGTCCAGCCTGAGCAACATAGCAAGACCTCATCTCTAATTAATAAATGAATGAATGAATGAAGTATTTATATGATCCTGCTGAAGACCAAGACTGAGAAAAGCCAACTCTTGTTTTTGGTCTAGGAGACATGAGAAGTGCTCAAAAAATGACCCTAGCTACTTAGGGTGACTTTTTTTTAAAGTCTTGTCCTGTCACCTAGGCTGGAGTACTTCTCATGTCTCCTAGACATGGCATGATCATAGCTCACTGTAACCTTGAATTCCTGGGCTCAAACAATCTCTGGCTCAGCCTCCAGAGTAGCTGGGACTACAGGTGCATGCCGCCACATTTGGCTAATTTTAAATTTTTTATGGAGACAGGGTCCTATTATGTTGCCCAGGCTAGTCTCAAATTCCTGGCCTCTAGCAATCCTCCCATCTTGGCCTCCCAAAATGCTGGGATTACAGGCATAAGCCACCATGCCCAGTCTAGGCTGATATTTTGAAGTGGCTTTGTATTTTGAAAAGGACTGATTGACTTCACAATAATCGCTTAAGTTTTCTAGATGTCTGTGACACTAGAAATTCCATAAAATCTTGTAGCTAGAGCCTAGGTCTAGTATAAAGCTAGAATGCAGTGTCTTTTTTTTTTCTTTTCGAAATGGAGTCTTGTTCTGTCGCCCTGGCTAGAGTGCAGTGGTGTTATCATAGCTCATTGCAATCTTAAACTCCTGGCCTCAAGCAATCCTCTTACCTCAGCCTCACAAGTAGCTGGGACTACAGGAGCATGCTACCACGCCTGGCTAATTTTTCTATTTTTTATAGGGATGAGGTCTTGCTCTTGCTCAGGCTGGTCTCAAACTCCTGGCCTCAAGCAGTCCTCCCACCTCAGCCTTCCAGAGTGCTAGGGTTACAGAGATGAGCCACCGTGCCCAGCCGAAGTGTCTTCTATAAATGGAGTAAAGTAATTTCCTTACTGCAGAAAATGGAAGTGAGTACTGTTTGAATAATAGGAAAAAGGTATCATGGCAACAGGTAGAAAAGCTAAAATAATCTGGTGGTATGAAAATGTAAGTGAAAGATAAAAACTTTTACTTTTGCCTACTTCATTGTTGGAGTAGATTGCCTTTGGTCCTTTTAAGTGCTTTCACATTATTCTCCGTTTTCGGTGGGAACTAGTTTATTACCATTTTTCAGGTGTCAGGGTAAATGGTCACAGTGAGATGGTCTGAAATGGTGAGAAGTGGGGACTGGGAGTGCTCTCCAAGTTTTTCCACCACAGTGTAGGCTGTGGGTGCTGCCTGCTTAGGTGGATCTGTTTAATATTGCTGCTGTTTGATTAGATGGTTCTGAATGGATTTTGGATATTCCTAAACATCAAATCATCCCTGAAAGAATGGGACTTACTACTAGTAGGAGATTGACAAGGGTGTGGCATGGGTTTGGATGGTAATGCTCACAAAGGAGCTTTAGGGAGATTGCAAGCCTGGGCCACTCAGTTGAGTTGAATGTCCAGCCTCCTGAGGTGACTACTTTGGAGGTAACTACCTTCATTTGAATGAGTAAACTCTCATGTGTTTAACAGACAGTTAACAGTCCTTTGTATCCAGTCTCATAAATGTTTATAGACAAGGTTTTTTAAACACGGAGGTACCCAACTAGTCTACGAAGGTGTCAATGCTGGAACCGTGTGCAGGCAACTACTTAGCCTTTTTGGTAAATACAAGAATTAATGTATCTGGGAACAAGATACAAGGTCCCTTATAAGACTGATCCCTTGGGGTAAATACCAGTGGAACTATTTAGATAGGAAAAGCAAAAACCCAGGGAACTAGAAAGTGCTAGAATAAATTTAGTCAGGGAGAAGGTTGGGGCAATAGCACAAAGGGCTCTTCTTCCTCCTTTAAATTGCCTGGCAGATTATTTCCATTTGATCGTATTTGTGTGGTGATAGAGGAACCCACTCTGCATGAAGGGAGACAAAGTAAAGTGATTGGGGCATGTCTGTGGGACTCTTGGATTTCAGGGAAAGCTATTTGGTTAATAGTAGGGAAAGATGAGTGGATATAGATATTGGGGGGAAAGCCTGAGGAGAATATTAGAATACGCTTACATGGGACATCATTAAAATAGAACAATTTACACATAAGTGCATATGTAAGAATAACATCTATTGGATGTTGGGCAGGGGGGAGGAGGGAGGAGGGGACGGGTATGTGCATACACAAAGAGTGCAATGCGCACCACGCAAAGGATGGACATATTTGAAACTCGGACTGAGGGGGAGAGGGGGAGCAAGGGCAACACACGTAACCTAAACATCTGTACCCCCATATTATGCTGAAGTAAAAAAAAATAATAAAATAGAACAATTTAAATTAGGAGAACTTCCTCATTGGGGATAGGGGTTGGGGTATGTAATGAAGTAGGGAAAACAGGAATGTTAGTCTCCTGTTGAATATAGGTCTTGTTGAATATACATGGAAGAAGGCAGAGCAACCAGGAGGTAAGATCTGTAGCAAGAGTTCCATATCTAAAGCCGGGTAAAATTACCCTTGCTGGGTATATGTACACTTTGCTATGGAAAGTGATGAGAAGTTTTATCTTCTTTCTGAAGGCACTTCAGTGACTGGGCGGATGCCATGGCCTTTTCCCTTTAGCCTTGGGATCTCAATGTCAGTGGTCTCTTGGATCTCCTCAGGGATGTCTTAGATGTTGTTCTTCCCAAAGTGGGATAATGGGGTGGCCTCTCCTTTGCTTCTGTGAGGTTTGCCTCTGTCTTATGGGAACTTTACCAACAGCTCTGGGTTTCTATTGGACCAGTAGGTCCCAAAGTTGGTTTTTTTTACTCATTAGTCATCATGGACCCAACCCTCCTCCTTAAACTGTCTTCTGGCCACGCCTATCCTCTTGAGGACGGATTCAGGGCCAGGCTTCAAGATGAATATTTTCCGGCTCTTTCATTTTTTAAAGTCATAATTGCTTCCAGGTCACCAGGCAGTATTAACCAAAAGAAGCCTGGGGAAGTACTACCAGATTTAGTTTAGCTGAGACCTTCTTAATCTTGGGTTTCTAATTTACTGTCTTGATGGCAGAGTTTAACTTGAATAAATGGGCAGGTTTCATGCTATGTGTAGAGGGACTAGTTGTGTTCCATAGTTGCCAGCTCTGATTTTTCTACATTAAGGAGTCTTTGGCCACAAAGGGAACTCCGTGATTCTGCACACTTGTCAACTGGATGAACACCCTGTCTGATCATTTTCAAGGTTAAAAACTTTTTAAACGGTGCCTGTGTTCATAAAAAAACATTTGTCAGATAGATGTGCTATTACCTTCTTTAATGTCCTTCTCTTCCTCATATGCATGGTGACAACTATCCTTTTGCTTGTAATTGTTGTGAAATCTGCTTGTTTTTGCATCTTCATTTCAAAACAAAACACAAAAAAATTCTACCCCATCTGTACAATCTCCTTTGAGATTTTAGTGCTGCCCATCCCCCTGTTACTAACTCCCCCACCCCTGACTTGGGCTGTAATTTGATGTTCTTTCCGTTTTGAGAACATATTCTCTCTTAACTTTTCTAAAATGTCTGTCTTCCGTGCTTCCCCACAGCGTTTCAGTTTGGCCCATGATGGCGAAATATCTCAGGTTCCCCTATTTCATTTTTTCCCTTTTGGTTGTGATATGCGATGGGCTTCTCTTTCATTCCTGTCACACCTGCCCTTGTCTTCTAGTGTTTTTCTTTTTTCTTTTGAATTCTTTTTTTAGAGATCTCTGCTTCATTATGGTTTCTCCTCCACTCTTCTCTTAGCTTAGCTGCTGTTTTCACCATTTTAAAGTTACTGCTCTCCTATCAGTCCATTTCCTTTTTGGTTTATCCTATTCCATAGTGTGGTGATCGTGTCTGGCTACCTACTCTCTGCTGCCTGCTGGTTGGATTCATTTCCATGTATCTTAATTTTTTTTATTCAATTTTTTTTTTTTTAGCAATGGGGTCTGGCTATGTTGCCCAGGCTGGTCTCAAACTCTTGGCCTCTCACGAGCTGGGATTATAGGTATGAGCCACCACACCCTGCCATTTCCTTGGATCTTGGTCAGTCCTAACTTCTGAATGCGTGTCCCTCCTAAATTGAAAATTTTTATTTTATTTTTTTCAGCCATGCTCCTGGCTTTGGGTTGGTTGAGCATGTGCTCTTCTTTGTCTTCACCATGAGTTGGATATATCTTTTGAGTTTTTCCCCTCCAAAGTGGGGATAGCTCACAGTGGTCCCCCTGCCTTGCAGGCAGTGACCAGCATTTGATTCTTGGGCCATGCAGCTGTTCATTTCTTAACAATTACATGGTTGTGACATCTGGGAAAATCCTTTGAGGTATTTCATATCCTTGTGCCTGTGCTTCCTGGGTCATTTGGGATTACCAAGTTTCATCCAAGTTCCGTTTTGGAACTTCGCCTTTGATGTGATGGTTCCCATCAGAGAAAGAGAAAAAGAGAACGGACAGAAGTATGGGTGCTTCAAATGAAAGCAAGCCTGCATTGGAGTGTGTACGCCAGCGGAACCTACCAAGTGTGGCATGTCTGTAAGGTTTTTCCTTTTTGCTCACCTCTCCTGAGTAGTTTACAGTTGAGTGGTTACTAATTTGATTGGGCATGATGTATAACAAAACAAAACCCTAGACCTACTGAATCAGAATCTCTAAGGCTGAGACCTATGACTCTGTATTCAGACAGGCTCCTCAGTGATTATGGCTTGGGAAATGTTGGTTTACATTGACCATCCTGACTCCTCCCTTCCTACCTGGGCATCGATGCAGCCAGGAGCCTGTTCTCTAGTGCTGTGTCAGAAGTTCCCTTTGCTTTCTTTCTGGTTCAGGGGGAGCAATCTTGATTTCTTGTATGAGGTGTCCAGTATCGGTTTTGCTCTCTAGGTAGCCATAAAATATGTATTGTATAGTAATTATTTTGGTTTTAACTTGGTTTTCTTTTTTTGGTTTGTTTTTTGTTTGGTCTGAAAACTCTTTATCTAGGTGATATTTTATACATTCTCTTTCTAAATGCTGGGATTCCCCCTCTGATTCTGCTCCAGACCCTATAAACTACTAATCCTCTCTAAACAGAATAAAAATAAATGTGAGAATGAAAAATCCGTGGTCACCGATTTATATCTGCTTCCTACAGGTATTTGGGTAGCAACTAAAACTTGTACTTTGTGTTGAAATGTATCTTATGGCAAGAATGGCCCCTTCTGTTGCCTAAGTCTTCTAATGCTTCCTAGAGAGAAAAAAATGAAAAAAGTACCTCGTGTATCAGCCAATAGGCTGAGCTGCTGTTTCTTAAACTGAGGATATTCTAAGAAACAGTCAAAACTTGATTAACCAGGATGTTCAGGGAATGGGGTCCTTGTTAAAAATCTTTCTAAAATTATGCTAACCCACATAACTGTCTTAGTAATGTTAAATATAATTTTTAGAAAAAGGTAAAAAAAAATCATGACTCTCGTACAGATACAAAAATGAACACGTGTTAAAGATTTTATTTTACTCGTTAATCAACTAGGGAATAGATATTATAGCCAGTTCAAAGAAAAAGTCAAAAAGCACAAATTTATATGGAGTAAAGGATTCAAAATTGCAAATGGAGGCAAAACTGGTTTTTCCACAGTGGGGAGGGAAGTGAATCCAAAGTCTATGGATAAGACAGACTTTGCATATCCATCAGTTACCTGAAATTTATAGAGGTGCAAAATAGCTCAAAGATAATGAACCAGGCTAAAATCAGACAGCCCAGAAGGGTGTGCTATAGACGATGCATAGTTTTTACATTGGAGTACAAAATTCTTTTCTATAGTAAGCAAGCATGGTGAATGCTTTTTTTTTTTTGGTTGATTTTTCTTTTTGTGATTTCTCAGGGTCGTCACCTCAGTTCTCATCCAGAATTCAGTTCCATATAACTCGCATTTACAAAGTACTTACTATATGAAAAGTGTTGGGAAGGAACCAAAAACATAAAAGAATGCTGTTTCTCACCTTGAGTAGCTGATTGTCTGGTGGGGGAGACAGACATGCCACGCCCCCAAGTAACCACACTGCAGAGGAGAATAAGAATCAGTGCTGTGGTAGAGGTGGGAATTAGGTGTTTGAGGAGAACGAGAGAAGGACAGGTTAACTGATCAGGGGCTGGGGGATGACAGAGAGAGGAAAGGGGGCACAGGGAGAGGCCGTTGCAGGGTGAGGAAGCAGCAGAGTCCTAAAGCTGGATGGTCTGCTTAGGACGGGTCAGGAGCAAGGGGTGGTGAGGGTGGCGGGGGAACTGGCAGGATGTGGTGGAAGAGGAGGCTGAAGAGGAGGTTTGAGGCCAGGTCATGAGGGCCCTGAAGGCTGTGCTAAGAAATACATGGGCTTGATGCCGAAGGCCCAGGAAAGCCATTGAAAGCTCTTGAGGACGGGAGTGGGTGACATGATCGAACGGGCGATTTAGAAGATGAATTGATTGTAGAATCGAGATTGGAGGCAGAGGGAGCAGTTAATAGGCGTTTGTAATATTCTGGGTGAGAGCTGATGAGGGTCTGCACCAGGGCAGTGGCAAGAGAGGTGGAAGGCGAAGATGAAGATGGCATTATTGAGGCTCGACTCCTGATTGGATATGGGCGGCTGGGAGAGAGAAGGAGTTGAAGACGACAAGGTGGAAATTTCCAGGCTAGGGGACGGTAGTGCTATTAACTAAAATGGGAAACACGCTGAGTGCTGGTGCTGGGCATGGGGGATGGGGAGCGGGTTTATGGGAGCAGATAATGAGTCTGGTTTGAGACACATTGAGTTCGAGGGGCTTGGTGGACATCCAGTTAACGGTGAGTTGCCGGCAGCTGGAAATTCTGGTCTGGGCCTAAGGAGAGAGGTTAGGACTAGAGATACAGATTTGGGAATCATTGGAGCACCAAGGGGTGAGTTGAAACATGCTCTGAGAGAGGAAGGGCAGGGCTGACAACTCACACAGAGGGAGAGAGATGGGGTGGGAGAGCCAGGGAGAGCTACAAAAAGATGGAGGAGAAAAAGAGAAGCAGTGGGAGACAGACAGACTAAAGGCCAAAGAGTAGAGGGGAGGACGAGGCACAGAGGAGGGAGAAAGGGAAGGAGGGGGAGAGGGAGGAGAGACTGAGGGAAATAGGGAAGGTGAGGTAAAGTGAGGAGAGCACAGGGGAGAGAAGTGGGAAGGGGGAGGAAGTCAGAGGAGAGGGGATGGTGACAGAGGGAGAGAGAAAGGGGGGAGTGGGGGAGGGAGGGAAAGAGAGAAAGAGCCTTGGGAAACAGGGGAAGGAACGGGAGGGGGCAGAGGTGAAGAGAGCCAGAGAGACAGATGAAGGGCAGACCTCTGTCAACGCCCAGGTCCCTGAGGTGGGCACTGGGGGAAATGGGCCCCAAGAGAAGCCAACAGGCACTGGGTCAGGAGAGCCAGGAGAAAAGTGTAAAGAAAAGGGGTGAGGGCAGCAGCGTCCTGCTCTGCAGAGATGGGGGAGCAGGATGAGGCCCAGGAAGGGCATGGGTGGACACATCTCTGCTCGCCTCTTACTACCTCCCTCCTTCCTTCCACGCTGGTCTCCTGGCTCTTCTTCATCTTAGTGGGCAGCCTCTTGCCCAGGGCCCTGGCACGCACCCTTCCCTCTGCCTGGAATGCTCTTCTCCCAGATATCCACATAGCTCACTCCTTCGCCTCCCTCAGGTTGTTTAAATGTCTCCTTCTCAGCAAGACCTACCCTGATAACCCTGTTACAATTTATAGCCAACCCGTCCCACACCCCTCAGACTGTCCCCATGCCCCTTAGCCTGTGTCGTACCACCTTCTAACATGCCGTGACATAAAATTAGTTAACGTGTTTATTATCCATCTCATCCCACTAGGATATAAGCTCCATGCAGGTGGGGATTTTGGTCTGTTTTGTTAATCATTAAATCCCCAGTACTTAGGACAGTGCTGGCACTTGGTAGGGGATCAATAAATTGTGATATTCTGCTGAATGGGGACAGTTTCTGAAAACTGAACAAAAAGACAAATGAAACAAGTCCCTGATGTGACTATATTTTAATGTGATTTACTTCTTTGCAAAATGGAGGACAATGTAAAATTCTGATCACCATAGGGTTCTGTTCAGTTGAGCTTTGATGAATGAGGATTTTAGCTAATAAGCTAACTCAAGAGTTTAAGGGTCTCAAGACAAGCTCATTGGATAAAGCTCTTTTTCTTGATGTCTCATTTTCTCTGGAAGGTGAATTGACTGTGTTCTGGTTGTCAACAGCAAGAGCTGGACATTGGCTGGTGAAGGGGGTGGTAGGTCATGGGGATGACAGACCAGTGGAAGGGACAAGGACAGAAACTTGTGGTTCTTGATGGAACATTGTTTTTTGTTTGCTTGTTGGTGATCAGAGTACAAGGAATATCGTGCTTGATTTGGAGGGATCTTTAAACCAGGTTGTATCTCCAACTTGAAGTCAAAATAGAGTATATTTGAAGGGCTTATAAAGAAGCATGTGCTTCCTCTGGAGAGCTTAAATTGCCTACGTCACTGAAGTACTTCGGTACCCGTGGATTACAGAGTAAATGAGAAAAAGATCCCCACAGTAGTCTTTCAATGCCCTATTCATATATGGGTACAACCCTCTAATTGTAGTTGGTATGGTTAAATGTGTAGAAAAATATACTGTCATGTCATTTGTCTGAAATAGATTGAATTTCCTCGAACGCTCAAGCATATCTGTCTTTTACGATAATTTAAAAATCACTCTAGGTGATTAACAGTGTCCTCATCTCCATCCTGAAACCTATGGATTCCTAGAAGGCTGGCACTCCCTCTTCCCCATTTGGACCTTAATTTTCCATAGCAGGCTGGCTTGTGAGAGAGCCTGCTTTAACATTTCGATGCTATAATTACCTTTATTGAAACGTTTCTGTGTGAAAAGTGGTTAAAGCAGCTTTCCCTGTTACAAGTTTTGATTGTGCTGGCTTCTTTTTCCCCAGGGGAGTGGCCGCAGCGTGTCCTATCTGGTGGTGAGTGGCTGTCATGATCTCTACAGCACCGCTCTACAGCGGCGTGCACAACTGGACCAGTTCTGACCGAATTCGCATGTGTGGCATCAACGAAGAGAGGTGAGGAGGCTGGGAAGGTGGCTGTTGCTGGCCTCCATTGAGTGATACCTGGTCACCAGAAGGGTGGCTGCATGCAATAGGGCCTGGGGAGGGAATCTGGGGAGGAGACCCCTGGTTGTTTTTAATGTTCCTGAGATGGGATGGGGATGAGTGAGTGGCCTGCTCTGCCATGCTTTCCCTGTTCAGATGAAGGTGAGGAGGCCAAAAGATGACCTTCTTCCAGCTAGTCCTTGTCTACTCATTAAGAACTGTCAGATTGTAGAATAAGGAGAAGCTCAGGTGATGGCAGTTTTTATTTGCAGCATCAAAGTTTGGTGCTCAAGGATATGTGTAAGATATTTTCGGTCTTTGGTCTAGGCCCGGAAGAAAGGCAGTTTCACCATTCAGCTTTATGCTGGGAACTGGTAGTGGGCATTCTGGTGGTCAGCGCTTTCTTGCCTCATGAAGCTAATGCTGATTCAAAATGAGATTCTTATGAAGTATCAAGGGAAGATGAGCCCGTCTAACAGTTTTAATACATCGAGAGTTGGGAATGCTTGCTTGATGTGTATGTTTTTAGTTTTGTCTTCACCAAAATATTTGGTCGACCATGACATGCCATTTCCTGATCATGCCCCCATACCAAGGGCACTCAAAATGGCCTTCAGAGTTCATATTTGACTTTCATAACCCTTGGCCAAAGAGCTCCATATGATGGCTGCAGTGCCTCTTCCATCTTTAGAGAAGGCATGGCATGCTTGCTGGTGTTTTGCTGTTGTTTCAATCCATTGACTGTTTAAATTCAAATACAGCAGTTAAATCACCAAGAACATAGAATGACGTGGCCTTTCCTGAGATTCAAGAGCTGATGTTTCTTGAGTAAATCTTAGAAGTACGTGTGTGCTTGTAGAAGGGTATTGATGATTTTGAAGGGAAAAGGAATGAATGTCTTTGTGTTTATCTACTTTCTTTTTCCGTTCCTAACGGGAGAAGTGCGTACTTGTTCAAGGTTAAGGTTGGGAGAATAGACCTTTTTATTTTCTTAAGCCATTAGTGCCTGATAGCTTAATGTTCTCTGTGCTGAGGAACAAGTTAGAGATGGACTTAGAAGGAATTGAAATTCAGAATGCAAAAGTCAAGACCAAGGAAAATAAGACAAAATTCCTCTTAGATGCTGAGGAAGAAAAGTATTTTCCTTTGTGTATGAGGTATGTCCTTAGATAATTACTAAGAGATGATCTAGGGAAAGGCAGAGTGGTAGTATTGATTTGTGTAAGTATTCATTGGCAGGTTATGTTGATCTAATTATAAGTAGTTGAGACTTTGATGCAGAGATCTGGACTAGAGCCTTCAGAAAACCAGTGGACCAATTCCCTTGCCAAAAACGGAGCAGGAAGTGAGCTTGAAAACTGCTTTTGCCTCCTCTGGACCTCTCTTGGATGGTAACTGACCAAATGTGCCTAGTAGTTAAGATGACCTTTTAAGTGTTATCACTTCTGTTCTCACCCGTGCTTTGTTGTCACTTTCTTGCCACAGTCTAGGCCATGCTACAGCTGATTTCCAAAACATGATCTTACTTTATTTAAAAACCATCTTCCTCAGCCCTTTACAATGTGTAGAACATAGAAATTTGGGGTATAATGCTATACTTGGGGGCTAACTCTTAAAGAGATGTTAGGAGACCAAACTGATAGTCATAGTACATTGGTGGTTAGTACTCTAAAGTGGCATGTACAGATCCTGTGGGAGTCTAGGTGCAGGAATGACCAATTTCCTGAGGAAATAAGAGAAGGCTTCCTAGAGACAGTGCCATTCGAGCTTGAGGGATAAGTAGGAGTTTGAGGTGAGAGCTGGTGTTTTCCTGGGACAATAGGAGAGCACAGTGTGTTTGGGGGAGGCCTTGGCTGGAATGAAGGCAGTCTTGGGATGTGGTGAGACTCGAGCCAGGAAAAGTCTGCAGGGGTTGGAAGGTAAGGAGCCTGGTGTGTGCTGGTGGTGTATTTTTCTTATGAGTAGTCTGAGCCCAACGGGAACTGAAAAAGATCTGGTTTGACAGTGGTGCTAGCCCTTAATAATTAGGAAAAAGCCCCTGAGAGGTCATGGCTGCTTCTGGTTTAAGTTCAACAAAGCTTTGAGCATAACAGCCCTGTGACCTCGCTGGTGGGAAGAAACAGGAGGATTGATTTTCCATCCTGATTGAAGCCTGCTTTGACCCCTGTTCCCTCCTGCTCCTGCATCCCTACCCGCACCCTCATAACCCTGTCTGGTTGACCCAGCTCTCCCCAGGACCCCTCCCCTGCAAGTTATCCCTGTCCCAGGCTCTTCTCTCAATGGAGCAATTTAATGTTTGCTTAGCTCTGCATACCCCTCTCCTCAGAGGATTTGAAACATGGCCGTAGGACATTTCCCTCCAGGGCTGACACTCAGGCGTGGGGATGGCTGGAGTAGCTAGGACTGCTATTGCTCCACCTGGCCCTGCAGTTCTCTGGTGGCTGCCTTTGAGGACAGGGTTCCTGCTTTCAAGTGTGATTTCAGGTGGGGTGGGAGCCCAACATGGGGGTGGGGGGGAGCGAGTATGCAGCTCATTGCCCTTTGTATGGTCAGGAGAGGAAAGAATGTAAATACATAGTACCTAATAGTGTAAATAAATAGTTGGTAAAGGGGGGACTGCTGCCATTACTGTCCTCCCCCCAAAACCATCCTTGGCAAGTCTAGTCGGAACACACTTCCCCGGCCCAAGGCTAGGTATAGGTCCCGCTTTTCTGGTCTCTGAGGAGTTGATGTGAAAAGTATTTTCCCTTTCCCTTGGGCCCTCCTTTCCTTCAGACCCCCTGACTGCATCTAAAGCCCTTGCCTCTCCTTACAGTCATCTCTATTTGTCAACAACAGTCATTTCCAACAGTGAAACCTTCCTACGTCTGCCAGCCTGGCTGCCTTTTAAAGGGAACAAGCTTTTCCCCCTTGGTTAGCCCCCTCTGGAGCCCTGAAAAGCTGGGGAGAGGCCCGTGGTGCCTCCCCTTACCTTTTTGGCTTCTCTTGCTCCAGGTACAATTTTGAAGTCCCTGTTTCAGAGGGAAGGAGGGAGTTAGCAGGGCTTTGTCCCTCATCAGTGGAGTTGGCTAGGGCACCCTGACTGGCCTTTGGCTAGGGTGGCTGGTGAGGTGGGAGCCAGCTTCTCCTGTGGCTGTCTTCAGGAGTTGGAGTGAGGCTCTGAAGAAGGGGTGTGACCCCAGGGGAGTGACCCCAAGCACAGCGTATTTCCCCAGGGCACGCAAAACAGTCCTGTACTTTGCCCATGCAGGAAACACAGTGTTTATGTTGGGGCTTTATTCTTTAATCCAAACCTCCTCCGTGGCTGCTCCCACCTCAGGCTCCTGCCCCAGGGGGTCTCCTCCCTAAGGCAGAGAGCAGTAGTTCTCGCTTTACTTAAAACACCAAACTTCACCCTCCCTGTCTGACTCTTTTTTTTTTTTTTTTTGAGCTAGATAGACCGTTTTCTAAGATTCTAACCTGCAATTTGGAAAGGACTTCGGAGCAGGTGGGGATGCAGTTGAGTTTTCCTCCTTTGGAACCCAGCCCTCTAGCCTTGAGCCCTTTTCTTTGGGCTATACTAACCTGAATTTGGGGTCTGTCACCTTGAGGTCCCTTTGGGACGGGAGAGAGTGTGTTGGTGCTAGGAGGCTAAGGAGGGTGTGGAGCACTTACAAGGAATGGGATGCAGGCAAGGATAGAAGGAAGGTAGAAGGGAGGATCCTGGTTGGAACTCTAGAAAAGGGGGAGATGTCCCCTAGAAGGAAAGAAGTAGTATCCTTAAGATGCCTTGAGTAGCCAGTGACCTGGTGGCCTCAAAGCAGTATCATTACCTGTGGTAATAAACATGATTCAGATTTAGACTAGACCTGAAAACACAATGAGGGTGGTTATTTGTTTTAGAAAAGGATTGTCCATATGGCACTTTCAGCCAGCTTCCCTTATAGACTTAAAATAAGATTGTATTGAAAAGAAAAATGGTTTGCATGCCTTTTGAGGCCTTTAGTGGTTCCTGTCTCTCTCCCTTTCAGCCAATGCCCTGTACATCCTGGATGGTGACCCCGACGGGTAAGCTCTGGGGAAAAGTGAAGGTGCTGGGGTGTTTGCCACACTCCTGGCAAGAACCTGGGATAAACAGCCCAAAGGGGGACCAGTCAGATCGGGCTCCTTGGCCCGAACTTGCAAAGCTGAGTGTAGAGGCTCCACTTTTCAACCTGGACCCCGTGATCCCCTCAAACCACTAAGGGAAGCCAGACAGGAAGGTTTTATGGGAACCCAGGGAGGTATGGGCATTCTGGGGAAGGCGGCACTGGCTCAAAGACTGGACCTCATTTCCCTTCTCTGGTTGTGTCTTCCATGCTAGAAGAGCACCTCTTTCTGATGAGGAGTGCACGACAGGTGACTGCCAGCGCTTTGGATCTCAGGAGTTTTGTGTCAGCAGCAGTTTTTCCAAGGTAAGGGGCCATGTGGAGCTACGTACTACCTACCAAAGGGTGGGGTTGAGCTACCCGGGAGATGTGCATAGCCTACCATCCCAAAAGGGACAGGAAAGGACAGAGTACCTCCCAGGAGTTGGCATCGGGGGACAGAAACGAGCCAGCTGCCCTTTGCTTCTGCCGAGACGTGGTTGGTTGGGCTGCAGTTGCCTCTCGGGGGCCTCAGGACATTTGCACCATGCACAGGGAACTAGCTAAGACGCGTGTGCTGTTCTGTCATTGCAGGTGGAGCTCACGGCAGTTGGAAGTGGCAGCAATGCCCGGGGGGCAGACCCAGACGGCAGTGCAACAGAAAAACTTGGGCATAAATCAGAAGAGAAACCTGATGACCCCCAGCCGAAAATGGACTATGCTGGAAATGTGGCAGAGGCTGAGGGCCTCTTGGTGCCAATGAGCAGCCCAGGAGACGGGCTCAAGCTTCCTGCTCCTGACAGCGCCGAGGCCAGCAACAGCAGGGCTGACTGCTCCTGCACTCCCCTCAACACCCAAATGAGCAAACAGGTTGACTGCTCACCAGCGGGGGTAAAGGCTTTGGACTCTCGGCCTGGCGTCGGAGAGAAGAGTACTTTCATTTTGGCAACTCTGGGAACTGGAGTCCCGGTGGAGGGGACCCTGCCTCTGGTTACCACTAACTTTAATACAATGCCAGCCCCCATCTGTCCCCCTGCGCCGGGTTCGGCCTCTGTCCCCCAGTCTGTTCCGGATCAATTCCAGGTTCCCCTTTCCGTCCCTGCCTCCGTGCCCCATTCTGGGCTCGTTCCAGTCCAAGTTGCCACTTCGGTTCCAGCTGCTTCCTCTCCCTTAACACCAGTCCCTGCTCTGGCGCCGGCACCACCATCAGTGCCCACACTCATCTCTGACTCGAACCCTCTTTCGGTTTCGGCCTCGGTCTTGGTGCCCGTGCCAGCTTCTGCTCCCCCCTCGGGCCCAGTTCCCCTGTCGGCTCCAGCTCCCACACCCCTCTCAGTCCCAGTTTCAGCTCCTCCCTTGGCTCTGATCCAGGCTTCCGTGCCCCCTTCAGCTCCAACCTTGGTCCTCACTCCTGTCCCCACTCCGGTTCTGGCTCCCCTGCCGGCATCCACACCTCCAGCGGCTCCCGCACCTCTGTCCATGCCAATGCCGACCCCAACTCCATCTTCCGGCCCACCTTCTACCCCTACCCTCATCCCTGCCTTCGCTCCCACGCCGGTGCCTGCACCCACCCCAGCCCCAATCTTTACTCCAGCCCCCACGCCCATGCCTGCTGCCACACCAACTGCCATTCCCACCTCTGCACCCATCCCGGCTTCCTTCAGTTTGAGTCGGGTGTGTTTTCCTGCAGCTCAGGCACCAGCTATGCAAAAAGTCCCCCTGTCCTTTCAGCCAGGGACAGTGCTAACCCCGAGCCAGCCACTGGTATATATCCCACCTCCGAGCTGTGGGCAGCCGCTCAGTGTGGCCACACTGCCAACCACCCTGGGGGTCTCCTCCACTCTCACACTCCCTGTCCTGCCATCCTACCTGCAGGACAGGTGTCTCCCGGGTGTGCTGGCCTCCCCAGAGCTCCGGTCTTACCCATATGCGTTTTCTGTGGCCCGGCCTCTGACTTCAGATTCAAAGCTGGTCTCCCTGGAGGTGAACAGGCTCCCCTCCACTTCCCCGTCTGGCAGCACCACCACCCAGCCTGCACCCGATGGGGTCTCCGGGCCTTTGGCAGATACCTCTCTCGCCACTGCTTCTGCCAAGGTGCTTCCAACTCCACAGCCTTTGCTGCCAGCCCCCAGCGGGAGCTCAGCCCCACTGCACCCCGCCAAGATGCCAGGTGGCACTGAGCAGCAAACAGAAGGGACTTCTGTTACCTTCTCTCCCCTCAAGTCACCTCCACAGCTGGAGCGAGAGATGGCCTCTCCACCTGAGTGCAACGAGATGCCCCTTGATCTCTCCTCTAAGTCCAACCGCCAGAAACTTCCATTGCCGAACCAGCGCAAAACACCCCCCATGCCTGTGTTGACCCCTGTGCACACCAGCAGCAAGGCCCTCCTCTCCACAGTCCTGTCTAGGTCTCAGCGTACAACCCAGGCTGCTGGCAGCAGTGTCACCTCCTGCCTGGGCTCCACCTCCTCGCCTTTTGTCATCTTTCCTGAGATTGTGAGGAACGGGGACCCAAGCACCTGGGTGAAAAACTCAACTGCGCTGATCAGCACCATTCCTGGCACTTATGTGGGAGTGGCCAACCCAGTGCCTGCATCCCTGCTGCTGAACAAAGACCCCAACGTGGGCCTCAACCGTGACCCCCGCCATCTCCCCAAGCAAGAGCCCATCTCCATCATTGATCAAGGAGAGCCTAAGAGCACTGGTGCCACGTGTGGCAAGAAGGGCAACCAGGCTGGTGCTGAGGGACAGCCAAGCACAGTCAAACGATATACCCCAGCCCGCATCGCCCCTGGGCTGCCGACATGTCAAACTAAGGAGCTCTCTTTGTGGAAACCCACGGGGCCGGCAAATATTTATCCACGGTGTTCAGTCAGTGGGAAACCCACCAGCACCCAGGTCCTGCCTGTTGGCTGGTCACCATACCACCCTACATCTCTGCTTTCCATTGGCATTTCCAGTGCCGGGCAGCTGACCCCCAGTCAGGGGGTGCCCATTAGGCCCACCAGCGTCGTTTCTGAGTTTTCTGGTGTGCCATCTCTTGGCTCCAGTGAAGCCGTGCATGGACTTCCTGAGGGGCAGCCACGGCCTGGGGGCCCCTTTGCTCCAGAGCAGGACACTGTCACAAAGAACAAAACTTGCCGGATTGCTGCCAAGCCTTACGAAGAACAAGTCAACCCTGTCCTCCTGACCCTCAGCCCTCAGACAGGGACCCTGGCACTGTCTGTTCAGCCTAGCAGTGGGGACATTCGAGTAAATCAGGGGCCTGAGGAATCAGAGAGCCACCTCTGCTCTGACAGCACTCCTAAGATAGAAAGCCCCCAGGGGGCTTGTGGCGTGAAGCCGGCAGGAGACACGAAGCCTAAGAACCAAGTGCTGGCTACCTATATGTCCCATGAGCTGGTCCTGGCCACCCCCCAGAACCTGCGCAAGATGCCTGAGCTGCCTTTGCTACCTCATGACAGCCACCCCAAGGAACTTATCTTGGATGTGGTTCCGAGCAGCAAGAGGGGCTCCAGCACGGAGCTTTCACAGCTTGGAAGCCAGGTGGATCTGGGGCGGGTGAAAATGGAGAAAGTGGATGGTGACGTGGTCTTCAATTTAGCCACCTGCTTCCGGGCCGATGGCCTCCCAGCAGCTCCCCAGAGGGGCCAAGCTGAAGTTCAGGGTAAGGCTGGACAGGCTCGAGTGAAACAGGAAAGCGTAGGGGTCTTTGCTTGCAAGAACAAGTGGCAGCCAGATGATGTGACCGAATCTCTGCCACCCAAGAAGATGAAGTGTGGCAAAGAGAAGGAAGACGAAGAGCAGCAGCAGCAGGAGGAGCAGCCACAAAACAAGCCCATAGTCCGGAGTTCCCAAAGACCGAAGGTGAGTGCCCAGCTAAGGTCGAGGGTGGCGCCCAGACGCTGCTCGGCTGCCTCATGCTGTAGATGGCAACTTCCTGTGACCCTCCTTCGTGGCACAGTGTTCTTGAGTAGCTGTGTGAACTGAACTGATTGGAAGGCTTTTCTAAAGTGAATAACGACCTGCTGTCCCTTTTCTAAGTCATATTTTCTATATACAGTGTTTTAGTATCGGATGTGGGAAATGATTCCGTCCCTGGGGCTAAGGAAGCATTGTCCCAGATGAGGTTGGAAAGCAGAAGAAGGTATTGGTGATGGAAATCAATTAATAACAGGCTCTTTCTTCCCTGAATAACCATTCTTCCTTTTCCTTTGCTGAGACAAGCACTGGCCTTGAGAACTTGGGGACTAGGGAGGGAAGGGGCCTTTGACAGGGTCATTCCTTGCACCATTGCGGGGGGCTTTGTGGGGAGCCTGCTTAGGATTTGCTTAGAGTTTGGTGAGGTCAGAGCCAGTTTGGCTTCGGGGCTAACCCACCAGTTTCCTACCCCCTCAAATGCTTGAGATGGTAGCTTTGGGTTTTGGCCCATTGGGAACGTGGTGTGCAATGCAGGTGGGCATCTGGATCTTGGTTCTTTTTTTTTGAAACAGAGTCTCACTTTGTTGCCCTGGCTAGAGTGAGTGCCGTGGCGTCATCCTAGCTCACAGCAACCTCAGACTCCTGGGCTCAAGCGATCCTCCTGCCTCAGCCTCACAAGTAGCTGGGACTACAGGCATGTGCCACCATGCCCGGCTAATTTTCTCTATATGTTTTTAGCTGTCCAATTAATTTTTTTCTATTTTTGGTAGAGACAGGGTCTTGCTCTTGCTCAGACTGGTCTTGAACTCCTGAGCTCAAACAGTCTGCACGCCTTGGCCTCCCAGAGTGCTAGGATTACAGGCGTGAGCCACTGCGCCCGGCCTTGGATCTTGGTTCTTAATAGACTCCAGATGGTGGCAGAATTCTAGGCAAAAAGATTGGCCAGGAACACTGGACTCAAATCCACTGGTCCTCCAGAGGGGGTCTTGAGGCCACTGGTGATTTTGGGAGAGTCTTAAGACAGTTGAGGATAGGGTTTATTCAGATGTGGAACAATTTGAAGTTCTGTTAACAAGCCTTCAAATCAGATATTGGTGTATACTAAGGGACAGATTTCTAGCCAGAGTGCTCTGTTTGTGGCGTAAGTTCTTAGTCTTTTTTGGATCATAGACTGCTTTGGAAAGCGGATGAGAGCTATGGACCCTGTCCTCAGCATTTTGCCAATAATTTCAGGGGGTTCATGGACACACCCCCTTCCCTAAAGCCCACCCAGGGACTCCAGGTTAAAAACCCCTGGGAGGCTGGGTGCGGTGGCTCACGCCTGTAATCCTAGCTCTCTGGAAGGCTGAGGCGGGCGGATTGTTTGAGCTCAGGAGTTTGAAACCAGCCTGAGCAAGAGCAAGACCCCGTCTCTACTAAAAATAGAAAGAAATTAATCAGACAGCTAAAAATATATAGAAAAAATTAGCCGGGCATGGTGGCACGTGCCTGTAGTCCCAGCTACTCGGGAGGCTGAGGCAGGAGGATCGCTTGAGCCCAGGAGTGTGAGGTTGCTGTGAGCTAGGCTGACGCCACGGCACTCACTCTAGCCCGGGCAAAAAGAGTGAGACTCTGTCTCAAAAAAAAAAAAAAAAAAAAAACCCTGGGGAAGAATTGGGGTGGGTTTTACCCAGTGACCTCACAACCACCCTGTATGTCAGAGACATACAAAATAGGAACACGGGTCATGACATAGTACAACAACTAACATTTGGTCTGGTAACTGCAGTCTGCCCTTGGCGGTAATAAGAACGGTAATAATTCACATCGTGAGAGTTGTTACCATTTGTTGAACTCCTGCTTATATGTCAAGTGCTTTCTACATATGTTGTCTAATTTAGTCCTTACAATAACTGTATGAGGTGAATGCTACACCCAATTTCCAAGTGAGAAAATGAAGGAAACAGAGGCTCAGGATAAGTGACCCAAAATTACAGAGCTACCAAATGGCAGAGCTGTAACTCAAACTCCGTCTCTTTGGCTCCAAAGTCAATGTTCTTCTTCAGCTTTGCAGAGTTCTCTCCCACTCTCCTATAGGAGTGTTTCACTGAGCGTTTAGCAAGTGTTTGCTGAATGGCTACTATATGCCAGTCCCTCTGAGGCAGTGGAGATGTATCTTTAGGGGGGTGGTATGGAGCCAGGCACAGAGCCCAGGTTTGAATTGTGGCCCCACCTCTTCCTGGCTGTGTGATATTGGTCAAGCTACTTAACTTCTCTGGCCTTCAGTTTCCTCATCTGTAGATGAGACAATAATAGTACCCACTTATAGAGTTGTTGTGAAGATTAAATTAGATGATGATGTGAAATGTCCAGAATAGGCAAATCCATAGAGACAGAAAGTAGTTGGTGGTTGCCTAGGGCTGGGGAGGATGGGGTAATTGGGGAATGACTGCTTAATGGGTACAGGGTTTCCATTTGGGGTGATGTAAATGTTCCAGAACTAGATAAGTGTGATAGTTGCACAACTCTGTGACTACACTAATAACAATTGAATTATACACTTAAATAAGTGAATTGCATGGTATAGCTCAATAAATTATATCTCAACAAAGCTATTGTTTAAAAAAAAGGATTAGGCCAGTCACGGTGGCTTCTATCTGTAATCCCAGCACTTTGGGGGGTCGAGGCAGGAGGATCGCTTGAGGCCAGGAGTTCAAGACCAGCCTGAGCAACATAGTGAGACCCAATCTCTACAAAAAAGTTTTTAAAAATTAGCCAGGCGAGGTGGTGCATGCCTGTAGTCCCAGCTATTCAGGATGCTGAGACAGGAGGATCGCTTGAGTCCAGGAGTTCGCGGTTACAGTGAGTTATGATGATGTCACTGCACTCTAGCCTGGATGATGGAGTGAGACCCTGTCTCAAAAACAATAAAGATTAAATGAGGCGACACATGTAAGTGCTTAGAACAGTACCTGGCACTTGGTAAGTGCTCGGTTAGTATTAGTGGCTGCTGCTGTTATTGTTAGTATTACAAACAAAATAGATGTGGTCCCGGCCAGGGGCGGTGGCTCACGCCTGTAATCCTAGCACTCTGGGAGGCCGAGGTGGGCCGATTGTTTGAGCTCAGGAGTTTGAGACCAGCCTGAACAAGAGCGAGACCCTGTCTCTACTAAAAAAATAGAAAAAAATTAATCGGACAACTAAAAATATATAGAAAAAATTAGCCTGACATGGTGGCGCATGCCTGTAGTCCCAGCTACTCAGGAGGCTGAGGCAGAAAGATCGCTTGAGCCCAGGAGTTTGAGGTTGCTGTGAGCTAGGCTGATGCCACGGCACTCTAGCCTAGGCAAAAAGAGTGAGACTCTGTCTCCAAAAAAAAAAAAAAACATAGATGTGGTCCCTGCCCTCATGGAGCTTATGTCTTATAGATGACTCAGTGACAGGCAAGCACTATCCCTTCCTATGTTAGAATAACAGTTTCATTATGTTCACTGACAGATGCAGAGAGCAGAGAATAAAGTTACAGGATCTAGGGGCTGGAAGCAGCCCTTTGTGACTACCTGTAACAGTTTAGTAAATGTGTATTTTTCAGTAGAGCAAATATTAAAATAACTTAGCTCTTTCTTTTGTTATGTTCCATTTTCCTGAGAAAGAAACCATTGATCAGCAAACTTAGATCAGGGGTTCATTCCAAACAACCCCTTTCAGGGCATGGCCCAGAATCAGAACAGTTTCCTGTCACCTGTACCACCTGTCCCAAGGCCTCTCGGAACCCTAAAGGGCCTTCTTTCTGAATCATTTGGCAAAGAGAGCTTCATTTGGTGCTGGGCATGTTTTATTGTCTTCTCATTCTTTGGAAAATATTTCAAAACTCTGTTAACCGGAACATTCATCTCACGTGGCCTCCCTATTCTCCCAACTTTTTGCATAAGTTGAAGTGTGCAATATATTTTTACTTTCAGTGCTGTCCTGGCAGGAAGATGCAGACAGAAATCCCTTCTAGATGTTCTGTTTTACTTGTTTTTGTCTATCTTAGGAAGTAAAAGTTAATGATCTGTACTTGAAAGAGCCAGCTAAAAATGATATTCAGAAATAAATAGGACATGTTCAAATTTATGTGTGTTTGACTTTATTCCCCCTGACTTAAAAATAGTTTTTCTCTTGGCCATACCCGAAGGTCAGATTTTAAGCAGCAATTCCACATCTTCCTCTTTCCTCTCCAGTTCTTTCCTTCTCCTAACATTTTGGTTTGTAGGAACTGGCAGCAAGTAAAGGGGGAAACTGAACTTGAATTTCCAGCTCAGACCTCTGCTGAATAAGAACCAGGAGGAGTTCATGGGAGGGGGTAGTCCCCAGAATTTGATGGGTAGTGGTGACTCCCTGTCCCTGGAGAATTGAGATACACTCCCCTCCCCGAAAATGTTCCATTAGATATCTGCTATCCCCTTAGCTGGAGCTAGACAGTGATAATATTCTAGAAGGAGAGGTGTAGGTCTGCTTAGGGGAAAAACAACTCAAGCAGGTTAACTCATCTTTTCCTCCTGGTATCTGCTTTTGTTGTTCAAATGTTTTGCTTATTCTGCACACCCTGGATCCTAGAATACTGGAAATCTCTACATTGCTCTATTTCTTGTTTGGTGATATGGAGAGACCTCAAAGCTCATGAGAATACATGACTGCTAGGCTGAGAGTGTCCTTGCGGTGTGTGAGCACAGCCATTGTGCACCTTGGATGCACCAGGCAGGCAGTAGGCATGAGAGGGGCTGAGCGGAAGCAGCCAAGGATGCGAGTAGGGGAGGAGAGGTAGTGAGAGCTGATGCCAAGAGGCCTAGGCTGGGGACCGGAAGCCCCAGGTCCTAGTCCCTGCCCTGTGTCTTTGTCACTGCAAGCACAGCTGGGCTAGCTTGCAGGGTGGCCTGGTAAGTAGCAGCCCCTGAGCAAGTCGACACATTGGGCTGTGTGTTGACCTGGACAAATCATTCAACCTGTTGTCTTGGAGCTTCAGTTTCCTCACCTGTTCAGTGGGGATGATAATTAGCTTCTCCTCTCAGGGTGGTTGGGAGGATACAGTCAAATAATAGAGATGAGAGCATTTTGAAAAGTTGAAAGTGCTGCAGAGTATAAAGTGGTATTATTAATGCCTGGGCCTTTTCATCGTGTCTCCTAAGTATAGGGGGGTTTGAATTGTTTCTTTCTCGTGTTTTTCTTCTTTCCTTAGTTGAAGCTATTTTCTGGTATTAATTTGCATGTGAAAATAGACAATTTTTCTTGAGTTGGCCCGTACTGGGAATTATTTTCAGTTGTTGGTGTCAATACCATTCACAGTGAAGTTATTTGAACAATGTAGTCACCCAACTTATAGAAGAGGCATTTTGTTTAATGCCCATCTCTCCATTGGTGTTTGGATATAGAGAGTATGGGGCCTGACTTTGCACCTTTTAATATGACTTTGGTTGTTTATTCAATGGCTTTATGAATGCAGACTCCCTAGATCTCTGTAAAGCGATGGAGTGTGGATGCCTTTGGGGATTATCCAGGGCACCAGATTCAGTCCAGAAGAGCTTCTGTAGCCCACTGTGGAAGGCAGCACTTGGCAGCCCCTTCCTCCTGGTCCCCTACTCTGGGTGGCTCATGTCCATGTGTCAGAAACGGGACGCATGGCTCAGGCCTGGGAGAGCTTTCTTATGAAGTGAGACTGACCTCAACCTGACTCTCTCTATCTCTCCGCAGTGCCGGAAGCCGCCCAGTGACCCCCAGGAACCCACCAAGAAAAGCCCCAGGGGGGCTTCAGATTCAGGTAAAGAGCACAATGGAGTCAAGGGAAAGCACAAGCACCGGAAGCCAACAAAGCCGGAGTCCCAGTCTCCAGGAAAACGAGCCGAGGGCCACGAGGAAGGTAGGCTGAGAGGGATCCCTGTGGCACGGTGGTGAGGGGACAGGGGCTCAGAGACTGACTGGGAAGGTGAGACTTCTTCACTCGGGAAAGGAGGTATGATTGACACCTGGAGGCTGAGGCAAGGGAGGAGGGGCAGGGGCTCATTCTGCTCACCCTGGGTGCTAGAATAAGGCACACTCTGAAGGCCAAAGGAGGTGGTTTTCAGACAGACAAATGTGGGTCCTACAACAGAGTAGCCAACTCATTTTCCTGCGGTGGGTCTAGGCTCAAAGAAGAAACAGGCGTCAGGAGGATTTGGACAAAAACAGAATGGGGATTCGTTACACTGTTTTCTCTCCCTTTGAGTGTATTGGAAAACTCATATTCTAAAAAGATGAAATTAAATAGCTAGCTAGCCAGCTAGAAGGGTTTAGAGAAATTGTCAACCTTTATTATCATTCAGGAACACACAGGGTGTTTGGAGTGTGAAGGAGTATGTGTGCTTAACCTGTGCCCTCTGCCATAAATAGTTCCTCTGCACCCAAGCATTCCTGAGTAGTCCATGTTCATGGTTTCCCCCATCTGACATGACCTGCCTCTTCTAGTCTGTTCTTATATAGCAGTTTTCCTCTGTTCACTGCTCCCTGCTCCTATCTTCCCGCCTTGCTCAGTCCTCTAAGATTCATTGAGGTTGCCCTTCTCTGGGACCTTCTCCAGCTCAGTTATAACTTTGTTGAGGCGCAGCAGCCTCAGAGTCACCCAGGCGGCCGAGCCTCCTTTCTGGCATGCTGTCGAATCGATACTGTGCGCTGCCTTCTTTGGTGTCAGCAAAAGTAACCAAATTCCCAGTTTTCAAAAACTACTGGGAAATACTTATTCTCTACAAGAGGTACACGTGCGATAGCAGCGTAAAGGGAGCTAATAAGTGTAACCCAGGGTAACCACAGGGTAAATGCAAACCGTCCCTTGATTTTTCCACATGAGCCTCTCAGGTAGGCTTCCTGGTTTTTAGATTCTGATTGTGATATTTCTGCCTTCTGCCCTGAAACCACACATTCCTCCAGGTTCCTTGGAAAAGAAAGCAAAGAGCAGTTTCCGTGACTTCATCCCCGTGGTTCTGAGCACCCGGACGCGCAGTCAGTCTGGTGAGTGAGACTAAGGCGATGGCCCCTCTTGAGATCACCTACAAAAAAAAGAGGCAGCAATCTGATTGAGCGCTTTGCCGTTGGTCCAGGTGGAGTGCTGGGAATTTAATTCACTGTACCAAGATGGTCAGCTCCTTGCAGAGACAGGAGAGCCCTGGGTGGGGATAGGGGGCATTGCCCATGATTTTAAGACTATTTAATTTTTCAGAGCAGGGATTCGACATCTCTTGTTGGGACCCAATGGGAGAAAGAGAAAAGTCCCATTCCATTCAAGAAAGCTGGTTCTCCTCCATGCTTTGGCATCTTGTGATTTGGGGCCAATCTCAGGCACAGACATTTAACCTTTGGGCCTCAGTCTTATTGCCCTTTGTGATTGGCATCATCAAAATTGGAAAGGTCATTCATTGATTCATCAGGGCCAGCAAAATCACATTTGGCCCCCTGACTTTGTATCAGTCAATCCCCAAGATCTAAAAAAAAAAAAAATAGCCCTTTCCCGTCCCCACTGCCTTCTGCAAGCCTCCTTGTTGGTGCACAGGGCTAGAGATGGTGGTCCAGGTTCACCCAGATTTCCATGCAAATTGGACAGAATGGGGAGGCAGGCCGCAGTGTAAACTCAGTTGTCTGACATTCTATTAACTGGCACCTCCGCACATGGTGAGCACGGTGGTGGTAATTGGGGCTCGTAATGATGGCCTGGAGGCCTCGCAAAATCCTGAAGTGTCCTCTGAATCATCAAAGAGCGATTACATTATAGCCAGTCCCATTTTTGTGTTAAACATGCCATACTGCATTTGATTCTTTGGAAATTGGTGATCTCTGTGTGATCTCTATGGTGATTCTGTGATAACCAGAATATTAGATTAACCAGAACACTTCATTCCCTGCCTGCTCTATACAACGGACAGATTGCTGGTTGTTTGCTGTCTTTACGTGGTCTGACTAACTTCAAGCTTTGGTCAAGGGCTGTCCTGTTTGCCTTGAACCATTTCTTTCTTTCTTTCTTTTTTTTTTTTTTGGAGACAGAGTCTCACTCTTTTGCCCGGGCTAGAGTGAGTGCCGTGGCGTCAGCCTAGCTCACAGCAACCTCAAACTCCTGGGCTCAAGCGATCCTCCTGCCTCAGCCTCCCGAGTCGCTGGGACTACAGGCATACACCACCATGCCCGGCTGATTTTTTCTATATATATTTTTAGTTGTTTGATTAATTTCTTTCTATTTTTAGTAGAGATGGGGTCTCGCTCTTGCTCAGGCTGGTTTCGAACTCCTGAGCTCAAACGATCCGCCCGCCTCGGCCTCCCAGAGTGCTAGGATTACAGGCCTGAGCCACCACGCCTGGCCTCCTCGAACCATTTCTTTCTTCTACTGACCTCTCTTGGGTCTGTGGATTGTCAAGTTAATAGCTGGGCCTTGGAGAAAGATGGTAGTGTGTCATGGCTGCTTCCGAGGAAGGTGTCAGATCTCCTGTAATGCAAAACTGGGCCAATTTAGGATTGGACTTTTGTCGTTAGCAGAGTTGGAGGAAAGAGTGGGGAGAGAAAATGGTCTCTTGGCAAGTTGGCCGAGGAGGACAAGAAAGGTGCCATCCATCCCCTAGTGGTTGGGAGAGAAGGGGGAAGAACCTGTCCAGTGGTGAGGAACAGCTGTAGCGTGGTACGGGGAGGTGTCAGTGAGAAAGCTGCACGCTTGGCAATTCAGGAGGAGGTGGGTCAATTTAAGGGAAGAGGTCCTGGCTGGGTGCATTTGGGCGTGACTCAACCAGGCTGTTTCACAGGACAGGGAGTCCTTCTGGCTTCGCTTTTCCTGAGACTCTTCCTTTTGTGATGATTCTGCTTGTCCAGGGTGGCTCTGTCCGTGAGATTGGTGGTGTCACAGAGTGAGCAGGGGCTGGGGAGCCCTCCCTTGACCTCTTCTAGACCCTGATTTCCCAAATACCAGGGGCCTTTGGCCTTCTTCTGCCCCTCACACAATGCTTGGTGCCTCGTAAGTACTAAGCGAGAGTTTGTGAAGTGAATTCAAGTGACACAGTAACATGGATGCATAAGGGTGTGTGTGCTTGTTTAATACTTGATAGTTGTCTGGTATATCAGACTCTGTAAAGCACTTACAGGTGAAAGATCTCATTTAAGCCTCAAAACAGCCCTGTGCAGTCCATAAGGTGAGAACAGTGTCCCCATTTTATAGATGAGGAAACCACAGGGAAGGAACTTTCCCAAAGTGTACAGCTAGTAAGTGGCAGAGCCTGAACTTGAACCCAGACCTTCAAACTCCTAGTCCAGGGCACTCGCTTCGATACCATACTTTATCCTTTGAAGAGGTACCTGACCGTCCTCTGTGCATCCCATCCACAGGAAGCATCTGTAGCTCCTTTGCTGGTATGGCAGACAGTGACATGGGAAGCCAAGAAGTCTTCCCCACAGAAGAGGAAGAGGAGGTGGCCCCCACCCCAGCTAAGCGTCGAAAGGTCAGAAAGACCCAGCAGGATACCCAGTATCGCAGCCATCATGCCCAGGACAAGACTCTGCTGAGCCAGGGCCGCAGACACTTGTGGCGAGCCCGAGAAATGCCCTGGAGGACAGAGGCTGCCCGACAAATGTGGGACACCAATGAAGAGGAAGAGGAAGATGAAGAGGAGGGCCTGGTGAAGAGGAAGAAACGGAGAAGGCAGAAGAGCAGAAAATATCAGACTGGGGAGTACCTGACCGAGCAAGAAGAAGAGCAGCGGCAGAAAGGGAGAGCAGGTAAGGCTGGCCAGGGCTGCTGTCACTGAGGCGAGTGTGGCTTCTGGCAACCCTCAGGCATCTCTACACCAGCCAAAGTCCTGAGGACCCAGAGAAACCTGGTGCTATGACCTCCAACTGCCAGAGGGGGTCACTTAACTCCAGCCCCAAACTTTTGGCTTTGGGTTGAGATTGCATGAGTTTGGATTGGCCTACAGGTGAGCTAAGGACAAAGGGCCCAAGCCCTTTGCTTTCTTATAGAAGTCTGAACCTGTAGGCAAGGCCATGGTGACATCCTTGGCATGGGACAACTCGATACCAGGGAGTTCTCTGGTTGGCTTGAGGGAGTCAAGTCTTTCGGGAAGACAGGTTCTCTCTCCTAGAATCTTGGGTTTAAGAAGAAAGGGGGGGGCAAGGGCAACACACGTAACCTAAACATCTGTACCCCAATATTATGCTGAAATAAAAAAAAACAAAAAAAAAACCAAAAAAAAAAAAAAAAAAAGAAGAAGAAAGAGGGCATCGGCTGCCTTTCCTGGGATGCCTCAAGCCCCTAAACTAAAAAGAAGTATAGTGGTTCCCTCAAACCAACAGAAGAACTTCAAGTAGAAGCGGGGATGACTTTGCTTTCTCAGTTAAAGCCACAATGATTATTCAGAGGCGGAATGAAGCTTTGAGGTGACCCAAGCAAGGTGGCATCATTTTTGTTGGACCTGAGTTGGGAAAGCAGGCAGCCCAAAGAGAAAACCAGGCTTTCTTTGGTCACATCAGATGCTATGATATACAATCATGGAGATACAGACTGTCACAAGAGGCTAATAGCAGTATGTTCGACTACGTACTGTTCAGGCCCATTCCTATAGTGGATTCTAAATGAGCAAAAAGCCTATCTCTGGGTTCCATAAGAACATCTCTGTTTTTCACTCTCATTCTCTGACCTCTACCCTGGAAGCACCAATTGATTGCCTTCTATAATGCATTCATCCTGAGCTGCTGGTAAACATCTGCAGTTTCCTTATTAGCTATAACTGAATAATCCCATTGAGTGGGCAGTAGATTCTGGATTTGCTATAATGCAAAGAAGGCTTAACCTCATTTCCAGCTCTGTTTAAGTGGAAATATATATGATACCCATCCCTATGTTCAAGTGAGTAATTGAGCTAATTTTCATCAACTATGTGAGAGAGTGGGGACAATTTTCTCTTTCTTCTGCCAGGGCCATAATGGATTGGTCAGGAATGAGCTGTCAAGCCGTCGGCCTCAGCCACTTGTGTTAGGATGAAGAGGAGCTTTTGTATATTACCCAATCTTCTCTAATGGCAACTGGTTTGCTGGCTTGGAAGCTTCCTATGGAAATTATCAGCTCTTGGAACCAGAAGGGCCTTCAGGGTTGCCTGGTCCAGTTTTCCACCCAATACAGAGATAGAGATCTCCACAGTATTCTTGACTGGTAGCTAGTGTTCGTGTGAACACCTCCAGTGACATGGAGAACACCACCGATCAAAGCATCCTATTTGATTTGGGGGCAGCTCCAATTGTTGGAAAGTGGGTCATTCTCCTTCTATGGATGTGTCTAAGTGTTTTTCATTGAGGAAGCTGGCTTTGGCATGTGGTGTGGTCACCTTCCTCCAGATATGATGATGGCATCTTCATGCAGGAATTTTCTGACAAACATCTCTCTTCTCAGAGAGCTCCAGTCCCTCCTACTGCTTCCTATCTTTCAGGTTGACATCAGAGAGTCAGGCAAAGGCCAGAGTAGACAGGTCACCCTACTCCTGACTGAGCCTTATGACGTTTCCTTTCATCCTGGGCTTGGCTTTCTCCCTTCTTGACCTGTGGAGGAGGTAGAGAGAGCCACTTCCACTCATACATCTGCTGCCTCCACTCTCTGGTCCTTTGTGTGCTACTGTAAAGCCCTTGCTCCTCTTGTAATTGAATAAACTCCAGAGCCTGCCCCGCCCTGGGTAAACGGGGTAGGGGGCTGTTTCTTTGTCTGGGCATTGAATGCTGTAATGTGGCTTCCCCATGTTTCCTGAGGTCCTTACAAGGCATGGTTCTGTTTCTTCCTCTTTTGCCTCAGCCCAAACTTGTTGGATCAAAAGCCCAAATTTAGACCAGGCGTGGTGGCTCACGCCTGTAATCCTAGCACTTTGGGAGGCTGAGGTGGGAGGATCGATTGAGGTCAGGAGTTCAAGACCAGCCTGAGCAAGAGCAAGACCCCGTCTCTACAAAAACTAGAAAACTTAGCCTAGGCATGGTGGCACTAGCCTCTAGTCTTGGCTACTTGGGAGGCTGAGGCAGGAGGATCGCTTGAGCCCAGGAGTCCGAGCTATGATGGTGCCACTGCACTCTAATCCAGGTGACAGAGCAAGACCCTGTCTAAAAAAAAAAAAAAAAAAAACCAAAAACCTGAGTTTAGAACTTTCTGTCTGGAAGTATCATTACAGACCATGTAGTACAGTAATTCTTGGACAGGCTGTGGGGACCCACTAGTGGGCTGGGGCTTGTTGGGAGAAAGGGATGGTATAGCAAATGGCCTTCCAAAAGCTGAGCATAAGCTATAGCCAGCTCCTCATACTGGAGCGATGACTCTTATATCTGGATCTGCCCTTGGCAATGTCACATGCAAGAGCCTTTGTCAAGGTCAGGGGATGCGCAACTTGAGAACTCTTGGATCTCAATCCTTTCATTTCAAAAATTGGAGAAACTGAGGTTGCAGTTAATTCACTTCACAGACATACTGATCTTTTGCCATAAGGTAGGCATGGTGTTCAGTCCTGTGGGGGCAACATCGAACACATGGGCATGGCCCTACTTCAAGAGCTTGCACTTATTAATAAATAATACTATAATGATGCCTTGTTCCTTATAATACTTTACAAAAGGGCTATGCATGAATTACCTTATTTAATTCTCATACCACTCCTGTGATGTGGATTATATTCTCCCTATTTTACCGATATGGAAACTGAGGCTCAGAGCAATTATGACTTGCCTCTAGCCAATCACACAGTTAGTAACCCAGCCAGATAACACTAATGTTAAAAGATAAGGGTAAACACAATCTGTCACTCCTACACATGGGGTTTAGGACAGACCCTATGGGATGAGGCTCTCGATAATGGAGTTTCTAGCAGGCCTTTTCGAAATTAGAATGTGCTTTGTTCAGCGAGCTGTGGCTAGAATTAGAGATGTTGTCCAGTATGTTCTAGTGGCACTGGTAACTTGATTTCTACCCAGGGAGGGCAGCAGGTTTCCAGTTTTGACTGCCAGGTAAGTAGGCCCATGGCACTTCTGGTTTCGGTAAGTGTCTGTGGCTTTGATCTTTGTGTCCTCAGAGGGTGACATTCAGGGCAGTCAAGTGGATAGAGCTGAGGCTATGAAGGCAGCCTTCTATCACTTACTTACTCCTCACTCCCTTGTACATGATAGTTAATGTCAGCAGAGTGGCTAAATTTGCTTTCATACTGGAGTGGAAAAAGAGACAAGGGGATGGAGGAGAAGCCAAAAAGAAATTCCCATTTGCTCTGGGCTATGGGGAAATGTTACAGTTAAAATTACCCTCATCTTGGAGACAGATCGATGGGTGCCCCCTGCTGGCAGGGCTGGGAGCTGTCTCCTGCTTGTAGAGGAGGGACTTTGATGTTGGAGTATAGTGTGTCCATTCAAGCAACATTTAGTGGAGCAGCACTGCACTAAATACCGACAGCTGATAGTTATACGTCTTTGCACTGCAATTCTAATCCCCGAAGTCCTCTGATTCATCTTAGAGGAAGGCGTTTTCTGTGTTCCATTTCTCTGACATCCGTTCTTTCCTGTTTCTTGCCTTCAGATTTAAAGGCCCGTAAGCAGAAGACTTCCTCCCAGAGTTCGGAGCACTGCCTCAGGAATAGGAACCTTCTTTTGCCCAACAAAGCCCAAGGGATCTCTGATTCACCAAATGGTTTCCTCCCAAATAACCTGGAGGAACCAGCCTGCCTTGAAAATTCAGAAAAGCCATCAGGAAAACGAAAGTGCAAGACCAAGCACATGACAAACGTCTCAGAAGAGGCAAAGGTATGTTGCCATCATGGGGAGTTGTGCAGGAGAGGGGAGCGGGCCAGAGACGGCAGGCTTCCCACCACGCTCCTCAGCCAGTAATCCTCTTGTGGGATGGACAGAGGGAGGAGGGAGTGGAGGGGGAGGATCAAATTAACCCATATTTATGAAAGTCTTCTAAACTAGTTCTAGAAGGGTTGGAGGGCAGATCTGAAGAATGGGAACTACTACTGTAGTTATAGCTAACTATAGGGTTTGATCCATGATGGCTTTTCCTCTACAATCCTTGGATCTACTTTGAGTTAAGGAAGAGTTAAAGAATATGGCAGGATGTTAGCCTGAATAGCTTATTAACATCCAATCAAGAAGCTTTTGTTTGGGCTTAACTCACTGGAAATCAATCATGGAGCTTTCTGGTTCAATCAAGATAGAAAACAACTTGTAAGAGCAAGGTTTTGATGTCCAGACAATGGTTGCTTGAGGGTGGGGCCAAAGGAATTCCACTTGGGCCCAGGTTATAGCTGCCCTTCCCCACCACTGCTCCCCAGTTTCTTTGTTTCTCCTGGAAGCATAGGAGCGAGTGGACACTCACCAATCAGTAGCCAGACAAGCATTCCTAGAACCCCTGTTCAAAATCAACATCTCTTTTGGGTCTGATGTTCGTGGCATTGGTGTTGGGTTCCATGTTGTACCATTAGAAAGAAAATCAGACAGTCCTCATGCAGAGTAAGCCTTACATTTGAGGGAAGTGAAGGTCCAGAGTCAAGTGTATATCCATAATATGTGTTTGTCATTGACAATCAAAAGCAAAAGGTTATCTTGGGCTTGTTTTGGTGGTTGTGATTCCTATGGCTCTCTCCAGCTCCAGAGCAGGGGTCCCTGAATGGCACTGCTGGGAGACCCAGGTGTTTGTGTTCCCTCCTTTCCTTTTCCTCTTCCCAGAATCTCATTCCAGCTCGGACAAGGTACTCAAGCTTATTTCCTCATCTTTAAAAATGGAGCTGATGCTCCATGCCCTCTCTGTCTCACAAGGGTTCTTGGGGGAACAAAGGAGGCAATGTCTGTGACAGGCTTTGATAACCATGAAGTGCTCTCCAAGGGCTGGCGTGCATCATCGTGCTTCAGGTGGGGGCAGGAAGGAGGGAACAGAGGCGTGGCATGGCCAGGTAGCCGTGTCCATTTCTTCTGATCCTCAGCGTGGGAGAAAGACAGGGGCCCTGGGGAAAAGCCGGGAACTCTCGTGTGTGCTAAGCGTTTCATTCACATTATCGCTTTTAATTCCTGCAATGCCTCTTGGAGGTGGGCACTTCAGTATCCTCATTTCATTTCACAGCGAGGAAACTGAGGCTCAAGGAGGTTAAGGGACTTGTGCAGGTTCACTCGATGGTCATGAGTGACAGACCTGGGACGTGAAGCAGGCCTGCCTGCCTCTGGATCCCAGGCTCATTCCATATGCGTCCCAGGCTCCGAATGGGTGGCTTCTGTTTGTATCCGGGAGACACTGGGGGAGGGGGGCAGTTGGACAGAAAACAGTGCCACCCAAGCAGCTCTGGCAAAAGGTGGGCATCCCAGGCTCCTGGTCTCCCCCTCCCCTTCCCCCTCCTCCTCCCCAGACACTCACATGGACGGCCCCGTTCCACACAAAGGTAACCAGCTGCCTGACATTCGGCAGCACACGCTAATGCTTCTGTCTGGTTATTCTGCCTGGCAGTGTGTCTGCTGAAATGTTCTCCTGGAGAGGTTTTTGTCCATCCCCAGGGCCTCCCTTTCTCCTTTCCGCCTTTCTTTCTCTCCCAGTCACCACCACCTGCTCCAGTTGCCCCCATGGCATGGGGCTTTGTAGTGGGAAGCAAGGCGGGGGGAGGGTGGGGGACGCTCCTGTAACACTAAAGCAGAGCATTGGCCAAGGGCTTCTTCCCACAGGGTCTCAGAGCCAGGGGGAAGGGAGGGAGGAGGAGTTCCCCGACCTGTTCTTACTCCTCCCCATCTCAGCCTGCTTCTCTGCTCTCTGGTGGCTCTGGCCCCTAGAAGGAGAGGCACCCTTTGGTTCCTGGTTTGGCTTAGCAAAACCGTGGGTACTTTACCCAGCACCCTCCAGTCCTGCCATTGTACACTCTATCCTCCTGGTGATAAAGCAGCATTATACCCTCATAGCTGGTGCCTTCCTGCTAGAGCTTATACCTCTCTGCCCTTTCAGGATGGGGACTGATTGTGGCTTCTCATTGTCTTGGGGCTTACCAGAGGAAACAAAGGCCCTGAGCCCTCATTTTTCCTTTGCTATTGCTCCTTTCCTGACTTTGTCTTTCTAGGCAACTTTTCTGGCTGCCCAAGGCTCTTGCTCATGGCTGGCTTAAATCAAGTCATCAAATATTTGTTGCAATAATGTGCCCAGCCCTGAGTTAAGTGCTTTAAGGAACAGAAAAAAAGATGACGATACGAACCCTGCCCCCAAGGAGCTTAAAACCTAGGAGAAGAGGCAAGACTTACCTGTGAAACACTGGAATGAAAGAAGAAAGTAAGGCATCAGGCATCAGATTATGTGATTTAGACTAGGTGCTCTGGATATGCAGAGAAAGAGGCCAGTGGAACCAGTGGGTTATAGAATATAGAAGACATAGGACCGAAGTGAGACCTTGATGTTCTGAGGGATTTGGATACATAGGAAATATTAGTTATATTAATGGTATAACAAATTACTCTAAAACTTTGCAGCTTTATACAACAATAAGCATGTATAATATCTCACAATTTCTGGGAATTCAGGAGCAGCTTAGCTGGGCCTGGCTTGAGGTATCTCATGAGGTTGCAGTTGAGGTGTCAGCCAGGGTGGCATTCATCTGAAGGCTTGACTGGGACTGGAGAATCTGCTTCCAGGGTATCTGCTCACATGGCTGGCAAGCTGATGCTGGTTGTTGGCAGGAGGCTGCCTTTCCTTGTCCCATGGATCTCTCCAAAGGGCTGCTTGAATGTCCTCAGGACATAGCAGCTGGCTTTCCCCACAGTGAGTGATCCAAAAGAGAGCAAGGCAGAAGCCACAGTGTTTTTAGGACCTAGCCTAAGAAGGCACACACCGTCATTTCTGCAATCTCCTATGGGTTACACAGGTCAGCCCTACACAACACAGGAGGGGGCTACACAAGAGCATGAATGTCACGGGGTGGGGATCGCCAGGGGCCATCTTGGAGATTGGCTACCACAGTGTGCCCTATGCTCACCCCCAGTGATTCATGTCCCTCCCATATGCAAAGTATACCCCTCCCAAAGCCCCCCAAAGTCTCATCCAATTATGGCATCAGCTCCCAGTTGAGAATCTCATCATCTAACTTAGGTCCAGGTACGCACGAGGCTCCTTCGATCGGGTTCCTTGAGCATAGCTCCTCAAGCATAGTTCCTCCTGATCTGAAGCCCCCTGAACTAGAGACAGGTTACCTGCCCCCATAGCCCCAATATACCACAGTAGGACAGGCATAGGAAGCCCCTGTAGATATTCCAGTTCAAAATGGGGGAAAAAGGGAGGCACACAGGGAATTGCTCAGGAGGGTACAACTCCTCATGTTTTATGGGCACTCACCGCGTTCATTGTTGTGGAGCCTTTGTAGTTCATTATGTCAAAGACCCTGCAAGGAAGAAAGTGAGGCTCCACGAGGTTGGCCCTTGCCCCAGGTTCTGTAGCTAATGGATGGCAGAGGCAAGATTCAAACTCCAGCCTGTCTGATTCTCAAGCCTGAACTCATTCCACCACCCCAGGTGGGCCTGAGTATGATCTGGGAACATGGTGTGGTGAAAGATGGGAAACGCCTGTGAGGGTGACCTGTAGGGGGAAAGTATTTGCAAAAAGAGTGAGGCTAAAGGAGCTGTGACTCTTTAGTTAAAGGTAGCTATCTGCACTTCTCTTTACTCTCAGAGTCTGCTTCTGCTTATTTATACATAGGACTTGTAAAAACCTCAATAAATGGAGATTGGAGGCAGGTAAAGAAGGCATGCAGAGTGCTTGAGAGAAACTGGGGATGTCTCCTCAATCTCTGATTTCCAATCCCTTTGTCATTCCTTGGTTTATGTCATTCCTTGGTTGAGGATTTGAGCGTCTTCACGTCTCCCCACTGAGTAGAAATGCATGGGAACCTGTGCTGATCCTGGCAGTACTTCATGTGGCTAGTGACCTGCCCAGCCTCCAGCTTCAAACCTGACAGTGGTCCCAGCCATTTAGGGTACTGTAAGCAGAACACAGCATGGACAGAGGTGAAATGAGATGGCCTTGGCAGCAGAGTGGAGTGGCCATGATGGGTGGGATATGTTGCCTGGCCTGACCCACATCTCTGCTTTACAGGGCAAAGGTCGTTGGAGCCAGCAGAAGACACAATCTCCCAAATCTCCCACCTCAGTGAAACCCACAGAACCATGTACACCTTCTAAGTCCCGAAGTGCCGGCCCAGAGGAGGCCTCAGAGTCACCTACAGCCAGGCAGATCCCACCAGAGGCACGTCGACTCATAGTGAACAAAAATGCTGGCGAGACCCTCCTGCAGAGGGCGGCTCGCCTTGGCTATAAGGTAAGGGAGATCTCCAGCCACACGATGCCATTGGGCTGGGCAGCTGTGGGGAAGCTTCTCTCCATGGGCCCTTCTGGTGCTTGAATCCAGGCTGGCCTCCCTCCACTGCCCAGATTGCCCCTGGGGCTCCTTGCCCCTCATTGCTCTGATCTCAATGTGTGGGAATGCAAGCCCATTTGAATGTCACTTTGGGATGAACGCGACTGAAATGGTAACACAATATCATGCAGTATATTCCTAGACCAGGAGTGGGATTTTTGGATTTTCATGTTGTCTTGAATTTCCCTGTCTGGTGGCTCCCCCCTTGGAGAGGAACAAGGGGTGATTATTGCTCATTCTTATCTCCTCTTCTGGCATCCTCTCATTTCAGCTTCCAGGAGAGGGGCCAGGAGTGTGTTTAAGGGGCAAAGCTGAGCTAACCCCACCTTACACCACTTCCCTATAGATTGGAAAGAAGGCAGGAAAGGAAGCTGCCTCTTGAATACCTCTTTTGTCATGTTAAGAATTCTGATTACTTCATATCATTTAACCTTTACAGTAAGCCTATGGAGGTAGGTTTTATTATCCCCATTTTATGGATGAGAAAATCGAAGCTTAGCAGTATTAAGTGATACGTCCAAGATCACTCAACTACTACGTATGTGTGAGTCTGAATTCAAACCAAGGCCTTTTAATTCCCAAGTGCTAGGGTAGGGGTGCAAAACTGACTCATTCACCGTAATTAAGTTATATTGTTGGACATTTCAGTTGTTCCCCATTTTTTGTTGGACATGTATCTTTGTCCACAACACTGATTATTTCCTCAGGGTTTGCTCCTGGCAGTGGAGCTGCTGGGTTAGTTACAGAGTGTGCCTTTTGTTCTAAGGCTTTCGATCCCCATACCTGACTTGTTTCAAGCCAGCCGTGCTCCCAGCCAGGCTGGTCAGCTCAGGAGAGCTGACGTGACAGTGTGTCACCGTCAGGCCACCCATCTTTTCTAAGCACCTGGTGTGGGTGCCTGGATAGCTGCCAAGGGAGACCTGAAGCAGAAATGAAGACCAGTCCATGCCGTCAAGGTTAATTGCCTTGTACCCCGGGCAAAATCAGCAAACAGGAAACCATTGGAGGAACAAAGAGGGGACAGGGCTGGAGCACAGGGCAGCCAGTCGGGAGGGCAGGAGAAGCCTTCTGGGGCTTTGGGAAGAGATAAACATCTGCACGGGTACAGAGAGTAGGAGGCCTCACACTTTCTCCTGGGTAAAGGCAACCTGACAGTTTCTGTATACAGGTGGCAGAACCCCCAACACAGGCGCTCCAGCTAGCCAGCCTGGGAGCTGTCAGGCAGAACAGCGGAGTGGCCCATCTCCCAGTGCCCTGGAGAGGGCTGGTGATAGTGCACCGGTGGTGTCCGATACTCAGAAAGCCAGGCAGCCAGTGATGCTGCCAGCCTCTCCCCTGCCCCTCAGCTTATCCACCAACTCCTTCTCATTCTAGCTGGGGTTCTTCAGGTTCCTGCAGTCCAGCCTCCGGTCCCATCATCTCAGCCCAAGGAAGCCAATCATTAAAGTGTGCATGAACGACTACTAGGTTATACTCAGACGATCCTGATTTGAGGGGAGGGCTAGAACTGACGACCCTGACATGAACATTGGTCCTGCTGAAACCGGCATCCAGGGATAGTCCTTAAAACAATTCTTTCTTCCTTGTTCTCCAATTACCACCAGAGGCTGTGCTTGTTTCCCTGGTCTGGGGCTGGCTTGCCAAGCTCAGGGAGTCGAGGTCTGAGCGCTTGAGCTCTAGGTGAGCAGGTGAGCCTCCCTGAGGCCTTCACCCCAACAATCACCACCCAGACAAGTGTTCTTGGCCATAAGAAATGTCTCCCCATTGCCAAAGAAACAGCCCAGAACTGGGGCACTGGTGATAGCAGCTCAGGACAGACTTCGTCAAGGAAACATTTTGAGACTTTTCCCCTTATAAAGGGCAGGCTCTGAGAATTCTGGGATACTGGGGGAGCTTGGAGTCTCGCTGGGATGAGTTTGAGAATTAGCCCTTTCTTTGCTCATGGAGCTGTCCCTGTCCCCACAGGATGTTGTTCTCTACTGCCTCCAGAAAGACAGTGAGGACGTGAATCACCGTGACAATGCTGGCTACACAGCCCTGCATGAGGCCTGTTCCCGAGGCTGGACCGACATCCTGAACATCCTCCTGGAGCACGGGGCCAACGTGAACTGCAGTGCGCAGGATGGCACGAGGCAAGAAGGCTGCTCCTCCCCCGGGCTCAGCCCCTCACTCAGCCTGGACCTTTCAGCACACCAGGCTGCAAGTTGCAGAGAGGACTTGTCAGGCATTTCGGAAAGACCGGTCTAGACTGAAGAGGGAACCAATTTAGGGCCGGGCTGATGAGCTCCTGGGTGGCCAGTCCTCATAGGTTACTAAGGGGAGGGAGGCTGCAGTTCTCTGGGAATCATCCCATCACGTACAGCGATCACCAGGAAGCCCACACAGGCTTCCCTGCACTCATCTTGGCCGGGCACTTGTTTCAGGCAGAATCTGAGGCTTTAGGAACTGGGAGACTTGACCTGAGGGTCACATTCCAGATTTGATTTTTTAAATTTGATCTCTATGTACTTTTTTAAAATTCTACCTGCTGTGTCTTAAAGAAATTGCACCCATTCTCTTCTGTTCTACCAGAGGGCCTATTTCCTGGACAAAATAGAGACAGGAGCTGCAGACCAAGTAGAGGGGGCTCTGCACTCTGCTCATCTTCCTCTTGGACAGTCACCTGGGTTCTTCTCTTTTACTCTCCACAGCTGCTTTAGCTTTATCCTAAATTGGGGACCCATTCTCTGCCCAACCCAAAACCACCAGTGGCGCTACACCATGCCCTAGGGACTGTCTCAAGACATGGGGAGAACATAAGAGAGAGAGAGAGTAATAGGAGGGAGGAGGTGGGGAGATGGTAGTGGGGGTTGCAGGCCAGAGGTGGCTCCCCTGCCCTAAGCCTTAACCCCGATTACGCCAGGGTTACTTACCATGGGCTCATCTCATTTATTTCGCCAGTGTGGCAGCCTGAAGCTTGGAAATCCCTGTTCCCACTTGGGCCCTGTTGTCCTCACCCTTGTCTCACCTCTGCAGGCCAGTTCATGATGCAGTGGTCAATGACAACCTGGAGACCATCTGGCTCCTGCTGTCCTATGGGGCCGACCCCACACTGGCTACCTACTCGGGCCAGACGGCCATGAAGCTGGCCAGCAGCGACGCCATGAAGCGCTTTCTCAGTGGTAAGCACAGCTCAGATGTGAAGCCGTCATCCTTAGGGCTGGCCTCTGATTCCTAAACTGGTGAGGACGTCCTCTTCATCTCCCTCCATCTCAAACAGCTCCCATGAGGGGCATCTGCCCTCTTCACATGCTTTCCTTCCAACATCTCAGAAATCTCTGTCCACTTAAAAAGCCCAAAGGGTCGCTTCCTCTCATCCCCTAGCTGTGAGTGCCTGCATGGGAGCCCATGGGGACCCATTTTACAGCTAGGTATCTTGGGTATGCATGCCTCTTTGTGGGACAGCAGCTCTACTGGCAGACATAGTTGGGGGAGGAATTTGTTGACCTGTGCTTTGAATGGGATGTCAGTTGCAAAGCAGTGACACTTAGCATTTTGCTTTTGTTTTTGCAATTTCCCCTTGTTTATGATCAAAGTGGAACCCCTGGGACCCTTCCTGGAGATTTATTCCTCACAGCCTTTGCCTGTGCAAACTGTGATGTTTTCCCTCTGCATCTCAGCATCCCACTTCTTTCCATGCCTTTCTTTTCCCCCCTCACCTGCCCCTTCTAGAAAAATGTCTAGTGTGGAAGCCCATGGCAAGGGCCACAAGCCAACATGCATTTATTTCTCATTAGTGGATAGCAGCTGTTTGTCTGCAGTTAAACAGCTCTATGGAGTTGGGCAGGGGAGGAGGGAAGGAGGGGAGTCTAGCTTGGGCATGCTCAGTAGCAGTCTCCTCAGACTTGACCTCTGAATGAAGGAACCCCACCTCTTAGTGACATCACAGCTTGGCCCTTGCTCTAGCAGTTACTTCTGCAGACTGCCTGAGTGACGGGGCAGCTGGGACTTGTATCTCTGAACCTCCTTGGAGGCTTCAATGTTTGTGGTAGAACCGCTCTTGGACCAGGAGCCAACAGGACCAAGGATTTGCCCAAGACTACTCCCTCCTCTCAGCCAGGCTTCGGCCCCAGTTAGCCCTGAATCCCTACCCCACCAGAGATACAGTTCTGGGCTTCCAACCAGGGGCTCATTTGTTTATCGAACAAAGGTTAGCTGAGCTGACGATGGAGGAAGAAACAAAGGGACTTGAACTAAGGTCCCCATGGAAGGAGGACTAGGCAGGGGCTGGGAGGGGATGACAGGAGGCCGCCAAGGGAGATCTTGCCTGCTGCTCAGCCAGCCTGCACCCAGGTCTCAGTCGAGCTGACTAAACCCTGGAGTACAGGCCTCAGGCCCTCTCCTTGTGGGAGGCAGGAAGGCTGCCTTTTCCATTTCCCTCCCCCCAGCTCTGGCTTCCCAAGCCCCTGTCTTTGAGGGGCAGAGCAGCTTTGGGATGTTCATTCAGTCATTCCTCCTGGGCCAGTGATGACTGCTGTTCCCTTAAGCTGAGCCATCACTGGGGTGCAAGGCTCGGGGCAAGCCACCCTTTGTCGCCGCCTCCCACATGCTGTGCACACATGCACTTTCTTTTAGACATATACACACGTTGTCTACACTGCACTGGGTTCCCAGGAAAGTCTGGCACAAATGTCTAGAACATCTCAATATGATCAAGGCACCACATGAAGCTCTGCCTTTGATAAACTTGTCTAGTCCAGAGGCCTCTTTAGGCTAGAACCTGCCCTCCCGAGGGTCCTGGGGCTCTCTCTGACCACCTTAGTGAGCAGACAAACTCCTTGCTTCTCCAAGCCCTCCTCCAGAACTCCAAAGGAGTCTGAATGTTGAAATCATTTTAAGTAGTTGAAAAATGAGAAATAAGCACTTTTTCTCATCTTCTTCTTTCTGTCAATTCATCCTATTATACTAGCCAGCCTTTTGACACCTCCTTAAACTAACTCGAACGCCAGTCTGTGTCGCAGAATGTAGAGAAGGCTTTCCTTAGCTCTCTAGCTCTCCTTAGCCTGTCCAGGCTGGGCACCCTCGTTCAGATCTTGATGCCCTTGCTCAATTTATGGACATGGGTCTGGCTTAATAGTGGGGTTCGGGAGCTGATAGAGTGTTACAAATTGGGCTACCTCTTTTCCATGCAAAGGCAGGGCTCTGTCTGGCTATTAGGCAAAGTTCTAGGACCTTGGCCCAACACCCCAGAGAGGCAGGCACTGACAGGAGTCAGCAGGTGCTCAGAAAGGGGGTACTTGGGCACAGAGGCTGCTTGAGGGGGTGGGGGTGAGAGGATAATTCTCAGAAGCTTTTTCTTAAAAAACTGAGGTGAAATTTACTTAACATGACCATGTGTTAGGTGAACAGTCGAGTGGCATTTAGCGTACTCATAATGTGGTGCGGCCAACGTCAGGGGCTGTTTTGATGCCTTGAACTGAGTCCTTGTCTCTCATTTTTCCTCCCTGTGTACCCTCCCACAGCAAATCTCCAGGAGCTTCTGGGTGCAGTGGTGTAATGGCTGTAGGGCGTGCTAGAGGTCAGAGGTCGGAGTTTAGGGAAGTTTTGCCCTCCACTGTTCCGCCTCCCCACCCCCTACAGCTGGATACATTTTCATGGAGTCCTGGATTTTTTTTTTTTTTTTTTACCTTGCCTGTCTGGCTGAGGTATTTAAAAAGCTTTTTGCTTTTCATCCCCAAACATTTGCCAGAGCAGACTCTCTGTAGATTAATTGTCTTCATCCTCCCCCAGCGGAGGTCTCACTGGGCAGAAAATGAAGGTGAATCCCCATAGGGTACAGAGGGCTCCATTTTCTGCAGGAGGAAAGGGTGAGCGAGAGCATCAGGTGCCTCCCGTAGAGCTTCCCTGGCTTTGTGCAGGGCCTCTGTTCTGGAAAAGTTGTTGGGGTACACACGAAAAGGTCTCTATTTATGGGTATCCTGTAGTGAGTCCTTTTGTAAAGCAGAAGATGCTGGTAGTTCATCTGGGCTGTAAACATGGATTTTCTTATATTGGGTTGGCTTAAGGTGAGGCCCATTTCTGCTGAGATCGTGAAGGAGGGAGTGGCGCTCCTTCATTCATTCATTTATCTATCTGTTTATTTATTTACTTACTTATTGAGCACCTATTAGATTTCAGGTGCTGTGCTAGCTATAGGAGGCCAGAGAGTAAACCCTTTCTACCTCAGGCTTGGACTTGGAGCACCAAGCTGTCCAGACCCCCTGAGAGGCCTTTAAAGGGCCTCCCCCTTGGGCCAAATTATAGGCAGGCATGTGACTGATTTGCCTTTGACCCTTTGAAGAAAAGAGCAATAACCAAGCTAGCTGAAGGAAAACAGACTCGTTTTTCCTCCTCTGTCGGAAAGAATGTGGGGGTTGGGGGGAATTGTTGCAGTTTGGTTTGGGGCATCAGAGGAAGTATCAGGACTGCTCTGTCTTCCACTGATGAAAGGGTTAGCAATTTACCACTTGAGGTCACTGAATCACAGGTTTTTGTTTTTCCTGCCAGAGACCTCTGCCATCTGACCTCATGTTGAAGACCACTTGTTTTTTGTTTTCTTCTCCTTTCATGTCCCTCAGCTGGTGGCTTAGTTGGAGGAGATGGGGAGGGGCGTGATGGGATCATGGAAAAGAGAGAAACTGATTGCTGGGGTGGCCGCTTACATTGAGATGAGAGGCTCTGTTCTTACAATGAAGCCCTGACGGTGCTTTCTTAAAAAAAAAAAAAAGAGTTACTGAGATGAAATTCGCACAACGTAAAATTAAACATTTAAAAGTGAACAATTCAGTGGCATTTAGTGTATTCACTACCTTGGGCGACCACTACCTCTAATTAGTTCCAAAACATTTTCATCAGTCTAAGATGGAACCTCATACCCACTGCTCCCTATTCCCCCTTGCTCCCTGCCCCAGCAACCACTAGTCATTCTGTCTCTATGGGTTTGCCTGTTCTAGACATTTCATATAAATGGAATCATATGATATGGGGCCTTTTGTGTCTGGCCTCTTTCATGTAGTATACTGCTTTCCACATTCATCCACGTGTTAGCGTATTTCAGCACTTCATTCCTTTTTATGGCGGAATAATATTCCATTGTGTGGATATATACACCGTTTTGTTTATCCATTCATCCATTGATAGACATTTGGGCTGTGTCCACCTATTTGGCTATTGTGAATAGAGCTGCCATGAGCATGCATGTACAAGTATTTGTTTGAGCATCCATTTTAATTCTTTTGGGTATATACCTCGGAGTAGACTTGCTGGGCCCAGGGTACTTTTTCAAGGAAAGGGCAAGAGTAAAGGACCGAAGTTGTGGCTGGCGGTGGGGAAGAGGGAGGATCAAGAAAGAGGAAGGTCACTCTTCGTCCTGGTTGTATGTGAACGTTTATGAAGAAACGTGAATCGAAGCTGCACCATTGAGCAAAACTTGGCGCTCCTCCTGTGTGCCACTCGTGGGCCTGTTCCAACTTTAGCATCTTCGCTCTTGCCAATTAACTTTTGGCTATCTCAAAAAGGCAAATTCACCTGCAAATGACAAAGATTTGCAGTCAGCAAAGAGAATTAGAGGAATGTGCTGGAGGCTCTGAAGGCAGTTCCTAGAGAGGAGCCCCAGGAATGTGGTGAGCTAGGGCTGCTCTGATGGAATCCTTGTGTGACCTCTTGTTGGGGGTAGGGGTAGCAGTCATTTGAATGCATGTGTTTAAGCATACTGGTAAAGCACGCACTTTACAGTCGCACTTTGTGGTAATTCATTCCTGCCTCACTCCCTCTCCATATATTTATTGAGCTCTTACTATGTGCCAGGCACTGGGCTTAGGGACATGGGAGGTGATGGTGAACAAGACAGGCATGGTCCCTGCCCTTTTGGAACTTACAATGTTGTTCCATTATCTCCCATGACACCTAGCACAGGGCTAGGCACAGAACAGACACGTACCTACCTGACAGATGCTTGTGGAAGAAACTACTTCCAACTCTCCAGTGGCACAGGGTACAGCAGAGCACATGAGCTGGCAGTTTGGACCTCAAAGTCTTTTTACGGAGGGCGCAGACAACCTAATGTACATAACTAAAGGTTTCCCACTCTGCTCATTCATTACTTTGAAAGCTTCTTACTGGCTGCTTTATCCTACCAGGGGAACTGTTCATTTCCTAGAAGATTGCTTAAAAATGAGGTTTTTTAGTAGCTCACAACAGCTAATAGGCATTCGTGTTGACAGGATGATCCCAGAGGGATATTGGGTCACGGGGGCGCCTTCCATTGGAGGAAACTAGCTCCACTCCTTTAAGAGTGGCCACCAACTTCCTTCCAGGGGACACCCTCACCTCACCTGTGCCCTTTGGACTCTCTCTTGTCCGGTAGCACAGGTGTCACTTAAGGGCTGGTGGCAACCACATACAACTAAGTCAGTTTGCCAGTTTTACTAGGTGGCATATTGGCAACCACTGGCCATGTTCCCACAGATGACACAGTTGAACTTGTCACGAAAGCCAGTGGACCAGCTTTTTGTCCAGGTGGAACTGAGAGGTGAAAACAGTTCTGCTAGATAATGCCTAGCTAGGAAACAAGGAGGCTAAGGGGCTGGCCTGATGTCTGCCTTTAGAGCAAGTAAGCAAAAGATTGTTGTTAAAACTGTTTTATTGTGTTCAAGTATACATAACACAAGATTTACTGTTTTAACCATTTTAAAGTGTACAATTGAGTGACAGTAAGTGCATTTACAATGTTGTACAACCATCACCACTATCTAGTTTCAGAACTTTTTTGTCATTCCAAAGGGAAAACCATGTCTGTTACCAGTCACTCCCCATTCCCCTTTCTCCCTCGCTGCTGGCAGCCGCCAGTCTGCTTTGTAGCTCTGCGGATTTGCCTCTTCTGAACATTTCATATAAATGGAATCATACAATGTGGGGCCTCTTGTGTCTGGCTTCTATCACTTAACATTATGTGGTAATGTGTCAGAATTTTCCTTCATTTTTAGGGCTGAATGATATTCCACAGCATGGATATACCAAAATTTGTTTATCCACTCATCCATCCATGGACACTTGGGCCGGGTCTACCTTTTGGCTATTGTGAATAGTGCATTTGTGAACATGCACGCACACGTCTGAGTGTCTGTTTTCAGTTCTTTGAGGTGTGTACCCAGGAGCAGAAGTGCTGGGTCATATGGTAATTCTGTGTTTACCTTTTTCAGGAATCACTAAACTGTTTTTACCAGCAGCTGAAGTATTTAATATTTCCACCAGAAATTTCATCAGTTGATGGGCATTTGGATGGTTTCCACCTTTTGGCTATTGTGAATAGAGCTGCCATGAACATTTGTGTAGAAATTTTTGTTTGAACACCTGTTTTCCGTTCTTTTGGGTATATACCTAGGAGTGGAAGCCAGTGGTTTTTATGAGGATAAACCTGGCCATTCCCCCCATGTTTTCCAAAGATGAAGCAAAAGGAATTCTGCTTATTTATCTTACTATAAATTAGAGAGATAGTGGTCGGATATATGAACATTGTGACCAGCACAGAATTAAAATGCTGGGCTAGGTCTAGGATTCTGCTTGTAGAGTAATTCCCTATATCATTTAAGGCAGGGGTCTCAAACCTAAGTGCCTTCAGGCTGATCACATAAAAGAGGGAAGCAGGCTGGGTGGGGAGTGGGAAACTGAAGCCCACATGTGTTGCCACTCTCTCTAGCCAACTGTTGACAGGCAGGAATTTGGACACAGTTTGCCAGATCTTCTGATTTTTTTCACAAGAAAATTGGAAATCTGGATTTCTAAGTGGAAATTGCCCAATTTTAAAATGTTGGAAGAGAATTTAAATTTTTTTTTTTCTTTTAAAACACTGGGCCAAACCTCAGGCGGTCATTGGGCTAGATTGGGCTCCTGGCTGCTGGTTTGCAATCTCTGACCAAGAACAGGAAATGTCTCTCTCTGGTCACACCTGGCTGCTCTTGTGGTCCTTCCTTCCCTTCTCCCATTCTCCTAGCTCCATATGCGTGGACTTTGCTTCAAGATTCCTTCTTCAGCTTACCCTCCTTGTCTCACCGCCTTCTCTTCTTTCATCAGATCACCTCTCAGATCTTCAGGGCCGGGCAGAGGGTGATCCTGGTGTATCCTGGGATTTTTACAGCAGTTCTGTGCTAGGTAAGTTTTAAGTGGGATTCTTCCCACCCTCATCTGTGCCAAGGAGATGAGGAGTTTGGTTTGACTTTCACTGATTCTTCTCAAAGATAGGAGTAGCCCTGTGGAGGTATCCCTTCTTCACCTATTACTAGCTTACAGACTCTTTTAGCCCAAACCCTAACACATCCTTCCCCCAGACTCAGAAGTCATTGGCCTAAACCAGGAGATGCAACACTGATTTGGACTAAAGCCATCCCTTGTTAGCCCTCTACCACTCCCCAGCCTGGGCACTTTTTAAATTCTCTCTCTTCCAGGGTTTCTTTCTCCTCCCTTGCTTTGTCTTAACCCTGCCAGAAGCCCCTGTGAGCATTGTCACCTCTTTTGGTATTGCTCATACTCAAGAGGGGCCCTGCCCCTCACCTGGAAGCTGTCATTCCCCCCTCCCACACCCTGCCCCTACAATGTACACATGGTTTTGAGATAGGTGCTTTCTCCTGAGACCTTAGTCTTCTGGGCCCAGCTTTCCTTTCCTGAAAGATCACATCTTTATCCATGGTGGTTGTCTAGCATTCACCCATTGGGCTAGGGGCTGAAGGTGAAGGAAAGCACCCTCCTCTAAGCTTGGGGGAAGCTGGAACAGGAGAAGGTTGGGGTAGAATGCAGCAGGCCACACCCAGACACGTGGCTAGGGAAGGGAACTGTTTGGGCCCCCGCTGGACTTCCAGGGAGCCCGGCAGGCAGTGAGGCAGCATGGGAAAGCCGCAGCCAGAGAAGGGCAGGTGTTTTCACCTTGCCCTTGACTGCCGATAGTATCTTCAGCCTTTCATCTCCAACAGCTGAGCAGCTCATCCTTCGCATCACCTTGCTTTCCCCACTTGGAGGATAGAGGAATATAATAAATCTCTGGCCACAAAATGTTTTCTTCCAGGACTAGAACTTTCACATCCCTGCCCAAGGATGAGAGCCATGGAATCAGCAAACCTTGGCCCCAATAAGGGGCCTGTGGCCTTCTTGTCTCCCCAGCACCACCTTTCACACCCCTTTATCTGGTTGGAGCATTTCTTTTCTTCGGTTTCGTGCATATAGCCGAGTCCTAATCCCTATATGCTCTCCTTAAACAGAGAAAAAAGACGGGTTTGCCTGTGATCTCCTACATAATCCTCCTGGGACGTCTGATCAAGAAGGAGAAGATGATGCGGAAGAGGATGATTTCATGTTTGAATTCTCAGACAAGCCTCTTCTCCCTTGCTACAACGTCCAAGTGTCAGTGTCCTGTGGGTAAGTGGTTGAGAGATCCACAGGGACCGCTCGCCAAGATCCTGCCAACCCCTGGCCCACCTCCCCCGGAAGATGGACTTGTGCAGGAGGAAGTGAAGACCTGGCAAATGAGCGCTGGAGCATGGGAAAGATAATATGTGACAAAGATCCTTCCAGCTCAGATTGGTTATGTTCCAACTAGAGGCTGTAGGCTCTAAGTACATCAACTGTATGGATTTCCTGAACCCAAAATCTAGATTCACTCTGGGGAGGTTTTTTGCAGTTCCTGGTGTGAGAGATAATCTGGGAGATATTTGGGCTGGTACGCTATTAGTATCTCTGGAATATTTTTGTGGTTTCTGGGGACAACCAGACAGAATATTTGAAATTGAGATTGTTGGAAAAGCCAGGACATATGGTTGCCATGGCTGTGGGGTCACTAGGGTCCTTAAGTAATCCACAGCTCTGCTTCTCAGAGCTATAGTGTTGACGAGGTGGTGGCACTAACGCTGTCATCAGCTCAGATTACTGCGCATATTGTAACAGGGATCTCCCATTTTCAGAGACTAGAATATACCTGGAACTTAACATTAGACAGAACCCAATTTAATCTTTATTTGATGATGCAGAAGGGAGTTGGACAGCCGGCAGGGTCAGGATTGTCAGTCTCCTGCATGGTCAGCATGTGAAAGTGCAGGTTTAGAGAATGAGAACGTGGGATGAATTGCCCTTTTGTTCTTAGCCTCCGTTATTGTTTTTTCTAATTGATTGTCTTGACGTATCTCAAATACTTTTGCAAACAATTGTAAGGATAATTTTTCTTTGATAACTCTTCTTAAAATATCAGACCCTATTTGAAAAACCAGTGAGGTAGCATGAGGTGCACAGGATAGGGAGCCAGGTGGACGATGGATTAGGAACCCTTCAAGTGACACCCTCTGTTTATGACCCTACCCAGTGGACCACCGTTTCTTTGCATCCCTTCCGCCATGGCCTAATAAGAATAGAAATAGTCTATGTGATGACACTAGTAGGGTCAAGTTTCAGGGGCTTTTGGTCTTTATTCTTCTGGGCATAAGCTGATCCCTGAGGGTGGGGCGGGGCCTCTGGGATATAGTATTGCACAGTTAATTAATTCCTCCAAAGTATTCAGCACCTCCTTCTTTGAAACAGGATCTTGGGCCCCAGGCAGTAAAAGGACCAGGGTAGTTTGCTTTAGGTGTGGAGAGAACACAGGCCACCAAGGGCCACGTGTTACTCGGTGAACCAGGCAGCAGGCACGTTGTCCGGCTGGAGCTCAGTACCGGCAGAGCTGGTTTTGCTGATGTTATATCCTCCAGCGCTTGTTCTGAAGCTGCCCTTCCATAGCTGTAGGACAATGTGAAATTTTCTGTTCTTCAAGAAGTGATGGGGGGGTGATATAGAATGATGACTCTGTGGCCCCAAGGAGTTCAGAAGGGCCATCTGAATCATCAGATGGGTAAGACTGAATTCTGATGACCAGGGTGAATGTTCTGAGGTTTTTTTTTCCCCATTCTTTGGGAGCGAGGGTCCTTGTGTATGGTATCTCTAGCCCCTTTCTCTTAACCCAGAACACTCCTTTCCCTAATCATGTGAGATGACAGAGTTCGCCATCATTTGAAAGAAATGTTGTACTTTAAGGATAAGGATTATGGGTCTGGGCAGATGTTTTAGGTGCTATATAGAACATTCGATTCCATAAACATGTCTTGAACAGCTGTACCAGGTCAAACCCTGAGGACCAGAACATCTCTGGCCTTCAAAGAATCCACAGGCTAGTGGAGTAGACAGACAAGTATGTAATTAATTCTGATAAAAGACAAAATGGGTCAGGCACGGTGGCTCACACCTGTAATCCCAGCACTTTGGGAGGCCAGTGCAGGAGGATTGCTTCTAGCCAGGAGTTGGAGACTAGCCTGGGCAATATAGTGAGACCCTATTTCTACAAAAAATAAAAAAAATTAGTCCAGCATAGTTGGATGTGCCTGTAGTCCCAGCTACTTGGGAGGCTGAGGTGGGATGATGGCTTGAGCCCAGGAGTTCAAGGCTGCAGTGAGCTATGATCGTGCCACTGCACTCCAGCCCAGGCAACAGAGTGAGACCTTGTCTCTAATAAAAAAAGACAAAATGTCCTAAGCAGATTCATTATTGTAAATAATTCAATTCATCAAGTAAAAATGTTCCAGTCATCCCCAAGCCCCTGTTCCCGTGTGATAGAGAGAACCACAGTTTTAAGTTCCTTTTTCATCATTCCTGAAATGGGCTCTGTTAGAAGTATTGTAATAGGGGTGTGAACCAAGTGCCACAAGACCATGGGGGAGGGTTTCACGGGTACTATGGCATCTGAGGTAGTCCAGAATGGGAGAGTACGATGGAGGGCAAGGCACTGGGACATATGAGTTCAGAAAGCAGGGGTAGTCTCATATCTCATGGCTGGCACGTGATAGGATGGGAGATATAGTGCGTGTTTGTGTGTGTGTGTTTTACTGGGTAGAGATTGGGCTCAAGAGGTTGAATAGGGCTATGTTTGGAAGGTCTTGTATAATATCATGCTAAAGAATTTGGAGTTTTTCTGGAGGCACTGGGGATCCATTGAAAGCTGTTTAGGGAGAGAGTAAGTCAGTTTCTTTTTAGAAAACTCTAATGGTAAGAGAGGATCTGATGAGGGTGGGTGGGGGTGCAGAAGAGTAACTTTTGGCAAAAGGAAACCAGTTAAGAGGCTGACGCAATGTAGCCCAGGCCAGAAATGGTGAAGGCTGGAACTGGGACAGTGGCATGGTGAGGAGGTTAAAACCCTGTAAACCAGGACCACTGACACAGGGAGGCAGCGCTTTCTTCCCGGTTTAGTCCATTGGAGCGTTTGGCCCCTGACGGGCGTCTCCAGCACCCCTCCCAGCTGTCCCCAGGCTGCCGCCCAGTCGGGTGTGCTCAGCAAAGTCAGACTCGCTGTAATGTGAGCTCCGGCCCTGCAGAAACGACGGTGCTGCCTCGGAGAAAAAACTTGTCTAATGCATTCCAGAGCCAGAGAGAAATGCCTTTTGGATTACCCGCAGTTTAGGCCTTTCTCCACGGCTCCCCCTCTGCTGGGGAAGATCTTGGAGAACAAGAAGGCAGGGGAGGCTACAGACAGAACAGGAGAGGGAAACCAGCAGGGGTTGGCAGGGGCAGGGGTGTGCGGAAAACTGGGCCCAGCAGATGGTAAATCCCAGGCCGCAGGGGTGCGGGCTAAGCCCTGGGGAAGCCTGCTAAGAGTTTTAGGCCCTGGCAGGCCCATTTCCCTCCTGCTCTTTGTTGGACGAAGTCAGTCATGGATTGAGTACTCACCATTTAGCTGAAATCTGGGCCAGGCAATGTAGGGGACAGGAGAAAATATTTGCCTCCGTTAGACCCAAGAAGCCTGTGGTTTAGTGGAGTTGGGGAGTAGCCAGACTGGCAGCGAGTCACAGTGGAAGACTCTGGTGGTCATGCAGCACCTCCATAGGCCTTGCGGGGCACTCCCTGTAGGTCCCCCCTCTGCTTTCCGAGTCACCTTCCCTAACTACTATCCTTGCTTTTTCAGGCCCTCCAACTGGTTCCTCTTCACGGATGTCCTGAAGAGGCTGAAGCTTTCCTCCAGGATCTTTCAGGCCCGGTTCCCGCACTTTGAAATCGTCACCATGCCCAAGGCTGAGTTCTACCGGCAGGTGGCCTCCAGTCAGCTGCTGACCCCTGCTGAGAGGCCTGGAGGCATGGAGGACAGATCTCCCCCAGGCTCCTCTGAGACTGTAGAGCTGGTGGAGTATGAGCCAGAGCTACTTAGGCTCCTAGGGTCGGAGGTGGAATTCCACTCTTTGAGAAGTTGACGGGGAAAACAGCCCCTTCCTTTTCTTCTTTCTCCTCCTGAGTTCACCCTTCCCCCACCTCCCATGTCTTCCCCCACCGAGCACCAGACTGCAGAATGAGGCAATAATATGGACCAACAAGAAGCCGCCTTATCAATGCCAGCATTAGTGACTGGACCGTTTTTGTTTTTTTGGTTACAGTTAGTTCTCATCTCCCTGTCATCGTCATTGTTGTCGTGGTTGGTGATGGGGGTGGAAAGTTGAACTTTGTCTGAGGACAAGAGGTCCCAGGGGTGGTGGGGAGGTGGCACCAGGGTCCCTTGGACTGGCCTCCTTGCAGATGAGCAAGACCTGACAAGGGCCCTGGGGGCCACGGCCCGTCCCATGGAGAAATGAGAAAAGCCCAAATCTCTGAGCGCCCCCCTCCATTCCCCTGTGTTCTTCTGTCTTCCATAGTATTTATTTTATTAGTATTTAATTTGTATTGTTTCATTGGTTTCTGATAAGTCTGTATCACTGTGACAATTTGAGACAACTTGTTGTATTGAGGGACTTTCTTTACCTCCTTTCTTTTTCTTTCTTGATAAGCTCTGACAGAGTTATTCCCAGGTGGTTTTTTCCCCCCACTGGGGAGGGAGTGGGGTGGGGTGGGATTGGGGGACCTGGATTTGTGACTAATGAAGCTGGCTGCTGCTGGCCCAGGGCTGGGGGTAAATCTGGAGGCTTTGGTGCTCCCCCTCCCCCGCCAGTTTTCTCTCCTCTCACCTGCCCCCAGCAGCCCTGCTATCTTGAGATTAGTGTTTACGGGGAGGGGAGGATTGTGGGGCCGAGGGGTTAGTGAGTTACTCTGATAAAGGAGAGTGGAAAAGGAGTCTGAGGGGTGAGGGTGTCCCCTCCTGATGCCCACTTCACTGCTCCCCTTAAAGGGCACGATTTGGATTCGTTCCTGCATCTTTCCCCCCACATCCCCACCCCGTCCTGGCCTCCCCCTCTCAAGATCCTGAGCCTCAAACGTCCCAGCCCTCACCTCCCATCTCTGCCCCTTTCCAGACAGGCAGCACCCCTTCCTCCTCTGTCCTCCCTCTGCCCCTCATTCTCCTTTGGAATCTGCAGAGGGCTGTGGGACTGACTGCCAGATGTGAAATCCAGGCGTCAGCTGTTTCCTAGGCGAGCGCAGGAAACTGGTCTCCAGCCCGGGCTCCACTCCTGCTGGAGACCTGGGGCTGAGCGTGTGGCCCCAGCAGGCCTCCCCTCCAAGCCTCCGGGCCTCCAGTGCTGGATTTGTTCAGGGAAAGAGGGAGAGAGAGAGGAGCTTGGGTTGCTTCCCTGTCCCCACCCCCTCTGTGGCATTGTCTTTCCCACCCTTGTTCTTATTTTTCTACCGATTGCTATTTTTCCGAACAATCCTTGTAGAGAGTACGTACCATCCAAAGGCAGGAGGGCCTCGCTGTGGCCAGCTCTGGTTGGAGATGGTACAGTTTTATTGTACAGGTGCTAAAACAACAACAACAAAAGAAGAAAATGGAAAAAAAAATTTAAAAAAAGGAAAAAAATAAGCCAGTTTGAGGATGGGACAATCTGTTCTCTGGAGGCTCCTGACCCACGCGGGAGCATTGGTGGTTATTTTCTTTGTATTGTGTTTGTTCTTTGTTCCTGGGGCAGATTCCGGGCCCCCTTCTGTAGGACTGCTCCCCACCCCTGCCATACTGCCCAGTTGGTTTTGAACAGTTGTTCTCCCTTTTTAAGAAAAAAAAAAATATATATATATATATATAAAGTTGAGGGTTTTGGATTTTAATTTTTTGGTTTTGTTGGGGTTCCTGGTATTGTGTGGTTTATTTTATGTTTTATGTTTGCCTTTACTTTTTTGCATTTGGGTGTGTATTCCGGCTGCCCTTTATGTTTCATTTTAAGCAAATGGCTGTGGAGTCAAAAAACACTTGCATACTGAAAAACCTGTGTCGGGGCTTCTGTCTCCTGTCTCTCTTTTCACTCTTCTCCCCCTTTGTGGCTTTTCGGTGCTTTAAGAAGATGGGCATCCCAATTCAGTAAATGGGGAAACGCCTGATTCTGCCTTGCAGTTGTGGGTCCTGAGGGGTACAATGCACAAAGGCAAGGTGGAGTGGCTAGTGAACATTTAGGTCACTGGGTCACTATCTGGAAATAAAAGGCAAGATGGGCAAATCTGACGCGGGGGTGGGCTGGTGGGGAAAATTGAGTATCCGGGTTACGTTGCATTAGGCAGGGGGTGTGCCCAAGTGTTCCTCATTTGCCATAGAGCCCTGTCCTTGGTGTCTGTGGGGAATGAGCCTCCTTAAGGAGATCCCCTGCCTGCCCTGGATCACCCTGCCTAGGTGGCTTTTGGCTGCATGGTCCTCTCACCCTGTTTGTGCCAGCACCCCCCGTCCACCCACACAGTGCAGGCCTTCCATGGTTGTGTTCGCCTGTGACCCAGCTATTAGGAAGGCAAGATGCCCATCCTGGATTTTACAATTTTTCCTCTCACTTCTGAAAAAAAGTGGTAGAAGCTATGATTCTTGTGACTGCTGGTTCCAGAATGCACCACCCGTTTCCATCTGAGGGGAAGAGGGTGGGATGAGGCCCTTTGAAGCTATATTCTTAGGGCCTCTCACTGTGGCCTAAGTGTCTGGAGAGCCCTATCAGAGAGTGTAGAGGTGAGGGGAACCTGTGTGTCTGGCAGGTTGGAGTCCAGCCATCCCCAAGAGTGAGCTGTGAGCTGTGCTGTCTTTGCTCGGGCCTGCTTGTCCTGGGTCTTGCTGCTCAGATGTAGAGGCATCATCCTCTTTGAGCCGTAGCATTAATCTTCCTCATTGGCCTTCCCTTCCCCACTTTCTGATCCTGAGGCCCCCTACAATAGCCACCTTTCTCAGTTCCCAAACAAGCCCATAATGGTTCTGATTTCAGATCCATCCTCTCTTTGGAACTTGCAGCTAAGTAAAGAAGTCAGACATATCAATAGGTCGTCAAAGCCATGTGTTGAGTGTAGGATTCAACTAGGTCTAGGATGCTGTGAGAGCTCAAAGGGATGGGCAAGGGCACCGGGGTGGGTGGGAAAGACTTCCTGGGAGAGGTGATGCCTAGTTGATACTTAAATAAGTAGAAATATAAGAATTAGATGTGGCAGGGAAGAACGTTTGAACTGAGGGGACAATCTGAGCAAATGCTTCGAGACAAAAAAAAGGAGAGGACTTAAAAGCAGAACCAAACAGTAGTTTCTTGTTTGCTTGCTTTTAGGGTCCTTTACATGTTACTTGGGGTCCCACTGTCCTTCTGCCCGTTGTGAACATCAAGGACTGTGATATTAAATCTACATCTCTAGTGAGGTTTGGGGTGAGGGCTCCAGTCAGTCGGTGGCCTCTTATTAAATGGTCTCCTAATCCTTTCAGTGTGGTGTGGGAGAAAGAGCCAGCGCCACCACTACCTACCTAGGCTGACCTTGGGTGAGAACCCAATCTTTCCGAGCCTTCGTTGCCCCATCTGCCAAATGGGGCTCAATTTACCCACCGAGTGACAAGAATCATACCGAGGACAAAACACGGCTGTTTAGCCAAAATTAGTTCCTCCTTCGCACCAAGGTCTCGAGCCTACCATTAATGACTGCCTTCCCAGAATGTTCCTCTCTGGGGTTTAAAGAACGGCCCTGCTGAATGAAATCTCGGTATTCCCAAAGAAGGGACCATATCCGCATCCCTATTTGACGTGGGGTAGGTGAGGTAGGGGGTGGGGCGAAGGGCAGTAAACTCCTGCCCCCTCCATACTCCAACCCCCTAACCGGGAAGCCTGTCGGGTATTTTACCGTGTCCCGCCCCCGCTGGGACCGACTGGCGCGAGTGTTTTGGGAGTGGGGGGGTCTGACCCGCGGGCAACGCGCTTAGCTGCTAGGGGGAGGCGCGAAATGCTCGGGCCTTCTGGACCCACAGCAGGGCGGGGCTCCACGTGTTCCCCTCGCGCGCGGGCTTCCACCACGAGGGGGGCTGGCAAGCCGCAGCGTCGGCCTCTGGGTGCGACGCCTCCCCGGCTCCGCGCCGGCCCTCCGGAGCCCGGGCTCGCGCGGCGGGCGGTCGGGGCCCTAGCTGGCAAATGGATGTCACGGGCGCCTCGATCGCTCTCCTATTTCAAGGTAGAAAGCGGCAGCGCGTACAAGTGTAGCTAAAGGCAGGCCGGGCGAGGAGTGGCCCAGGTTCGGCGCCCCGCGGCAGCGACAGCGACAGCCTGGGGCTCATGCCCGCGGCCCCGGGGCTGGCGGCGGCTGGTGCGGGAGGCCGGGAGCGGCGTGCGCTCACCTGCCGGCCCGGGAGGCTGGGGGAGGGGGCCTCCGGGGGAGGGGCCAGGGCGCGACTGACCAATGGGGAGAGCGCATTCAATGGACTGCTAAATTCCCCCTGGAAAGTGAAGGGGGCGGGGGCCGGGGGAAAGTTCGAAGCTCTGGAGCAATGGAGGGCGTTGGTGGGGCTGGAGCCGCCCAGGGGCAGTTGGGGGCGCAGCGGCATGGCAGAGGACAGGAAGACGCTGGCCGCAGCAGCCTCTACCAGGAGCGGTAGGCCCCGCCCTGGCCGCCCCTCCCTCCCTTCCCCGGCTCCGCCGGGCCACCCGCCCGCCATCGCTGGCTCGACAGCGCCACCTGCTGGACGTCGGCCTCCACGTCTGGCGTGCGAGGGCCGAGGCTCTTGGAGGCTGCGACCTCTGGGAGGGGAATGAGCCCTTACCCCAGGTACGGCGGTTTCAGAGCTATCGCTCAGGCTCTGATGTCAAGTACCTCTTTTAGAGTACGTGGTGGGATCAGAAATGCCTGTGACTGTCAGAATAACTTCTCGTCCCGCCCCACCCACCAGGGCTGACATTTCCACCACTCAGTCCCACCCAGGGATGAGGAAATAGTGGTGAGGCAGTCCTTGGAAGCAGGCAGCAGCAGCAAAGGGCCAGAGTTAAGGAGTCGCCTGTAGCACCTGGTGAGGACAAGGCACAGCTGGAAGCAGCCCTGGGCTCCCTGTGGACATCATTGTCTAGGACTGGCTATACACAGAAGCAGAGGAAGTAACTGCCTGCAGTGTTACATGAGGGGGCAAAAGCTGCAATAGCTCCCAAGTTTGAATTGTCCTCCCTCTCTTGTCTGCCATAGTAGAGGGCAGAAGTCCTCACAATTAGAATCAGGATTCGTTCATTCTTTCAATAAACATTTATTGAGCACCTACTGTGTGCCAGGCACTGTGGTAGGCGCTGGGGATACATCAGTGACTAACACACAGTCCCTGTCCTTAAGGAGCTCACAGTCTATGGGGGGGGGGACAAACATAAACACATAATTAAGGAACTACAGTGTGCTATGTGCTACGATAAGAGGTATATACAAAGTACTGTGGGAGTCCAGAGGAGGGAGTGACACATCAGCTGCTGGGAGATAAGGATCGTCTCTTGACTGGTGACTCCATTAAACCATCACAAAGGCAGAGATGCTGTTGCCACACGGCCCTGGTTAAAATGAACCTGTCTCCTGAGGCTTTCCTCTAGTCCTCTCCCATAACTACATCAGCACAGGTTAGTTTATCTGATTAGCTAGTTTAACACTTTCAGAAGGAAAGAAAGTGGACAGGGAAGTTTCTTTAGGAGCAGAGGATGTTCAAAGTAGTAACAAATCTGAAGTGCTAAGGTAGGGTGGGATGGGGTACCATGAGGGCACTGAGCCAGAGAGGGCAGGCCCTGGGCAGTGGAGCACCTAGGGTGAGTGCCTGTGCAGAGGGGAGGTCAGGGGTCACCAAACTTCAAGTCGGGTCCCCATACCCCACCTGCTCCATCAGTAACCATTCCTTGATGTTATCTGCTTTGTACTGTGCCCTGTTCTGTGGGCGATACAGCCCCCCTGTTCCTCAGGAGGTAACACCCTAACTGAGGAGACTGAATAGGTACAGGCCACTGAAGGTTTAAGTAACAGTTTGTTATTTATTATAATAACCACAGGAGATGTCACAGGCTGTTTATGATCAGTTGCCTTTAAAAAGTGGCCATTGCAATGAGTTTAAAATAAAGAACTCACTTAAGGATAGGCTGCTCTGGGGAGGCAGCTTTCATGAATTGAGCGTTGAAGGATGGACACAATTCAGTTGGTACCAGCGGGATAGGAAGGGCATTCTGGTTGAGCAGAGCCAAGTTAAACAAAAGCACAGAGGCGGGCAACTGTGCACAGAGGCATGTTCCAAGGCCAGTGGAGGGAGCAGGGGGAATTGTCTGGGGAAGTCAGTCAGGACCTGATGGTGAGGGGCCTTGATGGCAGGCCAAGGACTTGGGGCTTTGTCCCAAAGGCAAGGCTGATGCTAAACTTAAAATACTTCTGGACCTGCTGCTTTGAGCCCTACATGTGTTCCCCTCTTGCTCCTCCAAGACCCCTGGACTGGATTCAGCAACTAAAGGGTTAATGCCAGGCCACCTAGAAAGAATTGGGGGTTCAGTGTTTTGAGTATCACCCCTACCTGCAGGCCAGGAGGAGTCACTGAAGGCTTTCTGGCAGAGGAAGGGACACAATGGGTACCCTGGCAGATGGGACGGATTGCAACAAGTCCCACTGGGGGCCGTTGATATGTGTGTTGGAGGGAGCTTTTGGGTAGTTTGGGCAAGGCTGAGGGCTCTGGGAATGTGGAAGAGAGGCTAGATTTTAGGACATCACAAATCACATGCTGGACTTTGGGGACATGGAGGAGAGGGATGGGAGAAGTGAAGGCAGCCGTCAGGAAAATGGTGGCACCATTAACAGAAATATGTAAGTCATGACAGGCTTTTGTTTGTTTGTTTTTTGGAAAGGTTTTTCTGTGAATGTGGAAAGAATTTAAAAATCCGTTTTTGATAGAGCGGCTATCTTTGATGGACTGACAGGCATCTAGGTGGGAATGTCTGACAGATCACTGGAATTGTGGGCCAGGAGCTTAGGGAAAAAAGTAGGGCCTAGAGCCCTAGATTTAGAACTAGAAATGAGCCCAGAATGCCTGAGACCCATGGGGGACACCCACGCTGGACGAGGCAGATGAGGAGCCGGCAGCAGCGGCAGTAGCTCAGAGACAGGGCGATGGGGGAGGCAGGAGAGCCCAGCTGGTGCGGCTCACAGGGCCAGAACTGTGAAGAAGACATTTGCTTTCACCCTCAGGGCACGCATGACTTTCCGATGACTTTCTATGAACTTGGGGTGGGAGTGGCAGAAACCAGATTTTAGGCAGGGACAGGGCCACCCCTGACCCATGCCGTGCCTTAGCGCAATTTTTTAAAAAAGCAAAACAGTGACCCTTTCTCAAAATACTTCCAACCATCAGGAAATTGTCATAATAAACTGATTTTATTAGAAAAAGGCACTTTAATGCCAACTACTGGAAATGTGTAGTAAACGCACCTGCACAACCCTCCCGGGGGCTGGACAGGGAGGAGGGGAGGAGAGAGAGGAGCAGCCAGGGGAGGTAGTTAGCTCACATGGATGGTTTTGTACCGAGGACACAGCACAGGTCCTGAGGCACTGATTCACATTAACCAAAGCCACCAGATGATACAGTTGTTTCTGAGGTGACATTTTTTAGCCTTTCCCCCACACTTGGCAGGAGAGAGGCAAACTAATTTAAAGACGGGAGAAGGGAGGGGTATCCAGGCCCTGCTTTGCCAAGGGGTTGACTTTAACAGAATGGGTTGAGGACCGAGGGAAGTGAGGAGCTATGTAGCGACAGGGGAAGTGCCACAGGAACTCATGTCTGCTGGCTCCTGTCTTCTTGGTGCGGAAGCAATCAGGGTTAAGTGTGAAAGTTGGTGATGAGTGGCAACGGGCCACCCGAGAACAAGAACGTCTGCTGCAGCCATTGTGGGAGCGGCTGGCCGACCTGCGCGCTGAGCAGAAGGCAGGCTGAGCAGCAGGGACCACCCCGCCGCACGAGCAGGAATGGAGGTGGCCCGGTTTAGGTTGTGCCGGACAGCTTGAAAATATCAGGCGCGAAAGTAATCAAGAGGGAACCCAGGATTGGGATGTAGGTTGGGGTGCCAGCAAAAGCTGTTTCCGGCATAGGGCTGATGTTACACAAAACAGCACAATCCCTGGGCACAAACATCCGATTAATTCAGCCCTGACTGGGGACTCTGTGGCTGGTTCTGACTCGAGTGGGAGGGCACTTTGCCCCTGACTAATCCTTCAGCAAAGCACTCTGGGGTGGCCAAGCTTCCAGCCCAGCAGCATGGTGACTGTGGTGGGTAACCAGGCAAACCAGGAACGGCACCTCTGTCTAACCTGTGTGGGCTGCTCCCCAAGCTGAGTTCTCCTCCCTTTCCATGTGATTTTGTCCCACTCGGCCTTCTCGCCCCTTAGGAGCACGTCTTCCCCAACACGCATGCCCATTGAAGCGCTCCTACCCTGTACCTGTTCCAGCTCTGTAATATCTCTCCAGATTTGGGGACTCAAACCTGTACCCCGTAGTCTCAGAGCAATTGAATGTTGGCATGTACAAAGGGAACAGGAGAATATTTTCCCTTTAAAAAATCTCCAACACTGTGGCTGACCCACAGAGAGATACACACACTCTTGAAGACCAAACCTCACAGCTACACCCCTGTCCTCCCCAAAGAAACTAAGATACAGACTCACAAGTACACACAAATACATACAGAGATATTCACATATGGGATAGCAAGTAGAGAACGTAGGCAGCGAGCCCCAGCCAGGTGGAAGGACCTTCTCATGGAGCCCCTGCACCAGCCCTGGCTACAGAGTTCTCTCTGGCTCTGGGGGTTTTCCCTCCATCACCAAATCAGCCCATTATCCTGTCAAGAGCATATCCCCTAGTGCTCTTGAAGGCCATTGATGCCAGGCAGGGCTGGGGGCCCGGGAGTCAGGTGTATTGACATCCCACTGAAACACAGGGGCAGGTGTCTACTTAAGTCACTTCGTATGAAAGTGCAGCTCATTTTCACCAGGTGGATGACACTTCTGACCCCTCTGTTTACATGTCATGGGGCTCCATCTTAATGAGGGAAGTGGGGTTGAATGGGGAGAAGGGGGCTGGGGTTGGGGATCTGGCCAGCAGGTTCCCAGATGTGGTCACACTAGGCTCAGCCGTAAACAGGGACCCTGAGCCTGAGGAGAGCTCAAGTTCAGCCACCGGGGTCAGCCCAACAGTGGGGCGGCTGGGAGGAGAGAAAGTCTGGTTCCCCAGAAGGCTCAGATTGTGAGAACCCCTTGAAACCACCTGGGTTGGAAGTGGCTGAAGATGAGCCTGATCTCTCAGGAGCTCCCTCAGGGTCTCTTCAGGAACCAGCAGCCCCTCCATGGGGGCCCCAGTCACCATGCCCTGCACATAGGAGGAAGACCTCAGTGGCCCCTCCTTGACCCCAGGGGCTGCTGTGGCGCCAGAAGTCCTGATGAAGGCAGCAATGACAGTCCCAGGGGCCGGAGAGCTGGGCCCTGCTGGTCCAGCCCCTGTGACCGAGGGTGGCGCTGGGTTGGTTGGACGGTTGGCCCCAGCCAGAAGTTGGGGGAGGCCACTGAGGATCAGCGGAGCCCCTGGGGCTGCCACCTGGCTGTCTGGGAAGCTGGCGCTCAGGGGGAAGGAGGCCTGCAAAGCGAAGGTGTCCTTGAAAGTCGAGGCAGGCGGAACACTCTGCAGAACAAACTGGGCAGAAGCAGTAGTGCTGGTGGGGGGCCCGTTGGTCAGCACCCTGGTCAGCGGGATTGTCTGCAGGGTCAAGGCTGAGCCTGACCCCACAGGGGCCACTCCTAGGTGGATGTTGCTGGGCACCGAAGTCGTACTGAGAAGAAACAGAGAACAGAGTTGGTTAGGGCAGGAGATACCCCCAGCTGGCTAGGAAGGAGGGCATGAGAGCAACAGAGCTTAGGGTGCTTTGTCCGTTTCTTTGCTGTTGTCGTAACTAACATTTATTGAATACTTAGTATAGTCAGAGATCATTCTGAGTGATTGACATGCAGCATTTCACTGAATCCTCACAACAGCCCACAAGTTGTATAAGGATAATCTGATTTTGCAGCTTGAGGAAACTGAGGCACAGAGAGGTTATGTAACTTGCCCCAAGACCACACAGCTAGTAAGCACTAGGCCTGGTGACCTCAGAGCTCATGTTCTGCGCCATTCAACTCTACTGCCACCCGTCCTTAGCAGGGCATCTTGGTGACCAACGCCAGCGTAGTGAGAGCTACCTACACACAACCCAGACAAAGTCAAACCTTTTCAGGGAAAATTGGAGGCCCCTGAGTAGGGACAAGAAGTAGTGAGAGCTGGCCGGGTGGACCTGGAAGTCCTGAGGAAGGCAGAGCAGGCATCCCTGTAACATTCTCTGTTGCCTCTTTTCTGGGGTGAAGGAGGCCTGGGGGGATGGGCCCAGACATGGAGGCCCTGGTGGCTCCTTGGGGAGCCCTCTGGTGTAACAGGAACAGCCCTAGCTGGTGGCAGAAACCACCTAGGTCAAGTGCTGGTTTTTCCATTACTTTGATGTGTGACCTCGGGCAAGTCACTTTTCCTCTCTTGACCAACAAGTGCCCTACTGGCTTCCCAGGGGTTCTGTGAGGATCCCATGAGCCTGGAGACACAGTAGGGCTTGGAAAGAAATTGAAAACTGACCCCGAGCACGAGGTACTATGAGAAGACTCGTAATTACTTTGGTGCCCTTACCTCACAGCGTTGGTGAGTTTGGCCTGGCTCTCCACTGGGGAGATAAACGTGGTGGAGGTAGTAGGGGTCTCCTCGTCCAGAGACAGTCCCAATTCCAGACTCGCAGATGGCTGGAGACCGACGTGTTCAACCTTTGGCTTCTCCCAGGAAGAGCTGCTCTTGCCCTGGGGGGCAGCTCTGGACGAGACCCTGGAGCCGGCTCGCCGGGTGGTGCTGGCGGAGGCCTGAGGCGGGGCCGCTGTGGCTTCACTTGTCTCGTCCTCATCTTCAATCACCACCAAGTCCTTGGGCATCTCCTTAAACTGGTACACCAGCCTCTGCCCTTCCACTTTGGCTAGGATGCCTCTTTGGTAGTAATATCTGGGGGACAAAGGGCGGGAGTTAGCCAGAGACTAAGTGGGGTGGCCCTCCATATCCTTCTCCCCAGCACACTGCCCTCGCGGGGAGCGATACAGCCAATGCTTGGGCTTGGAAAGCTTTTACAAAATTCCTGAGAGATTTCCCCCTGAGGACTCAAAGGGTCTACGAAAAGGGTTTTCAAATGCCACCCCCCAGCCTGCTTTGGGGCAGGGGATAGGGAGTGGTTAGAGGAAGGAACTGTGTGTGAGAGGATGGATGGGGGAGCTCAGCGGTCCTCTGGCCTAAGAAATCCCCTCTAGGGCAACTCAAGCCCAACTCCCTGGGGCTCCGACTCGCAGCATGTGAAGAAAGCCCTTCTTGGGGAAGGGGCCAACTAAGCTGCTCTTCCTCTACAAGTAAAAAGGCCAGGTCAGAGATGCACGAGAGGGGATTTTGCCTCCCAGAGGGGGCCTGGGGAAGGGGCATAGGGACAAAGCCGATGGGAAGGTTATGAGACCTGTTTTCTTAAAGGACAAATCAGGTCTCCATTAAAGCAGGAGAGACTCTTGGGACATAGGAAGGGCTTGGTGGCTTCCCCAGGACAGGGATTCTGTGTCCCAGCAGCTCCTACCTTAGTGCTCGTCCCATTGTCTCGTAGTTCATGTCAGGCTTGTTTTTCTGCTTCCCCCACAGCTTGGACACAGCTTTGGAGTCCACCAGCTTGAAGATGCCCTTCTCTCGCTGGGTCCACTTGATGTACTTGGGACAGGTGTTTCTGTCCTGCAGAAGCGCCAGAAGGAACTCCCACAGATAGATGGTGCTGCCTGCAGAGGGGTGGCTGGTGAGGGGCACTCTGGCGGCAGGGAAGGGACTCCCTTCCCACCTCACCTGCCTCCCAGCCGTACCTTTGCCATCCTTTGATTTCTTCCGTATAGGGATGCTGGGGTCAGTGACAGGTGAGGTACTTCGGTTGCCCTTGGTCTTCCGGACTGTGAGAGGAAGGTGGGGGAGGAGGATGAGGACCAGTTCCCGAGAGGGAGGGCCCAGGAGCTGGCCACGTTGGGTGTGACAAGGCTGACAAGGAGGAGCCAGGTCACCAGGGCTGGAGGCCCCAGGTCACTCTCCACAGCCCTCAGGTATCTGCGCCCTCATTTTCAGGCCCCCAAGGTAGCACCGCAACGTGGCTATGATGTGAGGAAACGGAGTGGTTGGAAATGCGTCACATTTACGAGAACAGAATCTGCCTCACCTCACTTTTGAAATGAAAAGTCAGCCGAAAGGCACCACTATTGTGCAGGTAAGTGTGGCACTGAGGTTTTGGTTGCCATGATAACAAGGCAGTATCAACCAGCCATCACCTGAGTAAATCAATAACATTCTGGCTTGGGAAAGCCCAAAGTCCTCTCTCATATATGGCCTCGGCTTCGTAAGCTGCATAGAAGGGAGATAAGCACCTGGCATGACTCGTCTTTTATGGGCAGAGGCCCCAGAGATCCAGGGACTGGCCAGGGGGCCAAGCCTGGTGTCTAAACTCCCAGCCTAGGATTCCCTCCATTGGGATCGTTGGCATTTCTGACGGGGTTGACGCATACGCTGGATAGACAGAAGCAGCATAGGAAATGTCAGCCTGCAGGCAGGCCAACAGATGAGGCCAAGTTTTATGGAAGGGAGGCCTTTTAGTCCATCCCGGCCACACCAGAGAGCTGGCCTCCTGCTGTGTCCCTGAGCCTTGGCCCACTCAGCCCTCAAGATCTTCCTGACCCCCCTACCCGCACTACCCACCCCCTGGAGACACACATACACACTCACTCTCCCCTCCCTTACTTCTCTTCTTTGATTTCCCAGTCTTCTTGGCACTTTCCTCTCTGGGGACCTTCTCCTCCAGAGAATGCCCCTCCTGGTCACTAGTGTCACCCGCCCTGTTCAGGGCACCGGGCTCAGAGGCAGGAAACAGGTAGTTGGGCAGAGTGACGGCTGGAGCAGGGTCTGAGTCTGGAAGCATTTCGGAGGTACTGACTGCAAGAAGAAAGGCCTGAGGTGGGCGGGGCCCAGTACAGGGCCAGAGAGGGGTCTCCCAGAGCTGGAGAGAATGGTGGGTTCCTCGGGAGGGCCGGGCTCTTCCCCATGGCCCCAGACGCAGGATGCACCTGAAAACGCCTCATGTGTCTCGCACCACGAGGGGAGGAAACATCTGCAGAGCTGTGGGTACGAGCTGGCCCCAATCACAGCTGCCACACTTATAGCCCACTGCGGGGTGTGGGGAAGTCCCAGGCGGCATTCAGAGTAAAGAGCCACCTTGATTCAGTCCTTCGCTCATTTTATAGGGGGCCTTAGAAATCATTTGACCCAATTCCTCTGCTTTCCTGATGAGGAAACTAAGACTCAGAGATGGCAAGTCATGTGCCCAAGGTCTCAGCGGGTCAGTGCCTGGTGTAGGCAGGCACCCAGTCAATATTTGTTGAATCCTGGATGAATATTAGCAAGAGTCTGGACTAGAAATCTCTTAACGTTCGGCTTCAGGGCTTTCTTTCCCCCCTATATCACAGCACCCCCTCAGGAGAGGGGAGTTGGGGGAACCCTCCTATGGTGATACGGTATCTGCTGAGAGGGCAGTGGGAAGAGCCTGCCTTAGGGACCTTCTGGGGGGTCAGGAGCCAGGTAGGGCCAGCAGGGATGAGGCTGGCCTCCGAGAACAGGGGAGGGATGAAGATGTTCCAAGCCTGGCACGTTTCTAAATAAATCACACCCTGCATTTCTTAGTTTTCCTGGGAGCCAAACACAAGGGCCCGAAAAAGTCACCCTGGCCAATATTATTCAGCCATAGAAAGAAAAGAAATTCTGACCCGTGCTACAATACAAACAGACTTTGAGGACATGATGCTAAGTGAAATAAGCAGTCACAAAGAGACAAAAGTCACATGTGTATCCGTGGTTGTGGGACATATGCATGTGTGTACATGTGCCTGGGAATCCATTATGCAGATACGACATTCTAAAATGGAATTTTTTTGCTGCCTTTAGTTAAGGCACTGAGGCTTGAACTTACAGATCTGCTTCTCATCCAGGATGTTGTTGGGAGACTCCACATTGAGCAAGACTTCAGTGGTTGACATGGTGTGTGAGGTGGCCTCATTGTCATCTGGTTCCGGGGTTCCACAGGGTGGGGGTACCACAGGAGAGAAGAAAAGAAGAAAAGTTCCCTCAGGGTACAGGCAGGGGGACAGCTATAATCAGGGCCAGCCTGAGGATGGTGACAAGCAGAGGAGTCCCGGGACCTTGGCCAGAGGTACTAGGGACAGCCGGGAAGAGCCCAGCGCCCCTCCTGCCCTAATTGGTCTCCACTCCTCGTTGTCCCACCCCATCTGGAAAGATTAGGAATCCATTAAGATGGTTCCTCCTCTATGAAGCAACACTAACTTTTGTTAAGGGCCTTGGCCATTCTGCACGGGGTTACCAGAAGCCACCATGGGCTGCCGTTCCGTGAAGACAGAACCCCTCTCTCCACCACGCTGTCCCTGCCCAGGAAGGGAACAGACCTGCCAGCAAAAAACTACCCTCCAGGATCTGATCCTGTGTCATGCACAAGGTCCCGTCCGTTATGATGCCATTGTGAATGTCGTCCAGCTCCAGTCCTGAGCACAGATGCAGTAATTCAGGGTAGGGTACCTGCTCCACGATCACAGCTGGGAACACCGAGGGGTCTTCCAACTATGGAGAAGATAGGATCTGGTTCAAGGCTCACCCACCTCTTCTAGGAAGCCCGCCCTACCAGAATCTGGCCCTTTGTGCAATTCCTAACTCTTGGGGTCCTCAGAGACCGTCCTTTGTATAGGATGGCATTACTCTGGGTCCAACCTCACTAGCTGATTCTTCGAGTGGATTCTTGATTAATAGAGATGGGTTATTTCTGGACCACCTGCACTCAACCAAGGGCAAGCATTTTTACTTGGTTGTGGTTATGGGTTACTCCATGGCCCCGGTTAGGGCTCAGAGTATGAGAAGGGGCTGAGGACAGTGGGAAAGGATTAGTTGATGGCAAGTGCGAGGAGCTCAATCTGTAGTCAGGTGGGGGACCTAGTTTACGGTCAGGGTTAGGGGCTCAGACATCTTAGGGATCAGCCTGTGACAAAGACAGTGGGAATGAAGACAGAACAGGGGCATTACATAAGTAGAAAGGTCAGGGCCCAGTCACTGCCTGGATGAGGGAGGGGGTTTCAGTTTCCAGCTTATTTGGTGGGCACGTGGGGTTACTACTAGTGTTAGGGGAGAACCTGGGAGGAGGAAGAACAGGTTTTGGAGAAAGATAAGAGGAACCATGTCTGGATGTGGTGAGCCTGAGGTACACTTGGGATATCTAAAATGGAAATGCCTATCTGGGAGTCAAAAATAAGCATCCAAGAGTTCAAAAGGTAACTGGTGGTCACTCAGTCCCTTGGAGTGGATAATAGGAATGAGAATACAACCCCAAGAGAACATAAGTGTTCTGAAATTAAGCAAAGCTAAATTAAAAAGGAGTGTGATTGCAACTGTTTTTTTTAACTCTGTATTTAACACATTTGAGTGCCTATCAAAAAAAAATCCCTCCATACAAAATATATCAGAATGTTAATAATAGGACTTTGGGTGATATTTTTCCTTTTCTTTCTACTTTTCTGTCTTTTCCAAAATTTTTTTCCATGGGAATGTTAATTCTTTTTTCATCAAAAAAGAATGAGAATTGTGCCGTCTAATGTTCTTGAAGGATCCGGAAAAATAAAAATTGATAAAAGGCCTTTGGGTTTGGCCACTGAGCAATCACCCTGGCTAGAGCAGTTTCAGGGCAGTGCTGAGGTCCCAGGCCAAGTTACAACATGTCAGAGAGGACAGACTAAAGCAAGTAGTTGGGTGCAATGTTTAAGGCCCCAGAATCTAGAACTGTGCTATCCAAAATGATAGCCACTAGCCACAGGTGGCTATTTAAATTTAAATGTAAATGAAGGCCATCCTAGCATTTTGGAAGGCCAAGGTGGGAAGACTGCTTGAGGCCAGGAATTCAAGACCAGCCTGAGTAAGAGCCAGACCCCAAGACCCCGTGTCTACAAAAAAAAAAAATAGAAAAATTAGCCAAGCATGGTGGAGTGCGCCTGTAGTTCCAGCGACTTGGGAGGCTGAGGCAGGAGGATCGCTTGAGCCCAGGAGTCTGAGGTGGCTGTGAGCTAGGCTGACGCCATGGCACTGTAGCCCGGGAAACAGAGCAAGATCCTATCTCCAAAAATAAATAAATAAATAGAAATGTAAAAAGTAAATGAAAACTTTGGAAAAATTAAAAATTCATTTCTTCAGTTGCACCAGTCACATTTCACGTGTTCCATAGCCACATGTGACCGGTGGCCCCATACTGAACAGCACAGATATGAGTTTCCAGCATTCTAGAAAATTCTATTGAATTATGCTAATCTAAACCCAGATTACTTAGGTTTGAAACCAAGCTCTGCTACTTCCTAGCAGTATGACCTTGGGCCAGTTACCTACCCTTTCTATGTATCGGTTTCCTGATTTATAAAATTGGGGTGATTATTTGATCGACCCCATACGGTTGTTTAAACTGATGAATACACACAAAGCACTTGGAACAGGGCCTGGCATAGACTAAGTTCCTAACTTAGTTTTATTTCTTAACCTGGATGGGTTTCTTAACATGGGTGTTCATTTTATAGTTGTCTGTATCTATATGTGATTTATGCACTCTTTTGTATTCATGATACATTTCACAATAAAAATTGTTTCCTAAAAAGAGTGAAAGGGGGGCAAGAAGTAAAAACAGAGGGTTGAGAAGTGTCCCTCTGTGGGGAAGAAAGGAGCTAAGAAAGTGGTTTTTTTGAAGGGGGGCAGTAGGGAGGGGAGGGTTTCTTTTAGGGTTGGGAGACCTGAAGATGTTCAAGGTTGCGGAGGAAGATCTGGGAGGTCTGAAAGATACAAGGCAGAGAGGAGGTGACTGATAGTTTGGGATCTTGAAGGAGGCAGGAGAGAACAGATTAAATATAGAAACGGGAGTTACCCTTGGAAAGAAGAGGGATATTTCTTTCTCGAAGGCCAGTGGGAACGAAACAAGAACAGGAGATGTTATAGATAAAAAGAAGGGAGGGAATTGAGGGCGTCCTTGGCTTTGAGCTTCTCTGTGGATTGGAGGAGAGGCCGTCTGCTGAGGGTGGAGGAATAGGCTGGGAGGTAAGAACATGTTCTGTGAAGAACAGCCTCTACAAAGAACAGAAAAAGTTGCTGAGTGGACTAGAAGCAAGGAAAAAATGACAACTAGCACTGAGAACCCAGGTATGGTTAGATTTTTCTTCGCCTCTCCTCGCCTGATGCCTTCCATGAGGCTGGGCACACCAAAGGTGTTCAGTAACGGGTGCCGTGCCTGTAATCCTAGCACTCTGGGGGGGCCAAGGCGGGGGGATCACTTGAGGCCAGGAGTTTGAGACCAGCCTGGGCAACAACTAAAAAATACAAACATAAAAATACAAAAAATAAAATAAAATAAATTAGCAGGCCTCAGTGGTGCATGCCTGTAGTCCTAGCTACTCAGGAGGCTGAGCCAGGAGGATTGCTTGAGCCCAGGAGTTGGAGGTTGCAGTGAGTTGTGATCGTGCCACTGCACTCTAGTCTGGGTGACAGAGCAAGACCCTGTCTCTAAAAAAATAAAGATAACATACAATTGAGCAACTTTAGGAAAGAATGCACTGGACAGAAAGTTCAAGGTGCTTGAAGGCCACTAGGGGGCAGCCTTTGGTAGGCCACTAGAAATTGGACAGTTTTTCATCCTCACAAAGATTTAGGATAGAAAGCATCGAGTTAGGTTGGGATACCCTTAGAGATAATCCAGCTGGATCTCCTCTTGGCGAAGATGGGGAGATGGCAGACAGATAGGGTAGGGGACAGGACTTGCCCCAGGTGACACTGTGGTCAAACTGGGATCAGAACCCAGGACTCCTGTCTCCTAATCCTCCATTCCTTCTACCATACCTGCCTGCCTCTTCTTTCTCCATTTTGTGGAAGGAGGAGAGTGGAGGGTAGCCGTGGGTGTGCCAGGACAGCATCCAATGGGTACATCCAAGTGCAGGGAAAATGGACCAGTGCAGGGAAGGTATGGAGCAGTGGGGACCTGAGAAGCACCAGAATCCTGTTCTATTTTCCAACTTCCTCCCACCAAAAGACCCCATTTCCAGTTTGTTCTGGGTCCTCAGGTTGAGGCCAGAAAGAGTTATAGAAGGGGCTAGAGACATGAGGCTGAAGATGCCAAGACTTGGACTTCACCCTCCAGTTCCAGCTGGTAGTACTCACTCTTGCTATGTGGTTGACCCAGCAGCTTTCTCCCTGTGACATTTTGGGTGAAGGGAGTGGCTGAAAAACGCATACGGTGGTCAGTGTACACCTTGTGCCTTCAGTCGACATTGCTGACTGACTGACAGCTCAGCCGATTGACTTAGCAGCTGCTTGTCTGGCTTGGTGATTGCATGTGGGTAACCAGCTCCCTAAATGACTGCCCAATGGCTAATGACCAGCCATATGAGTGACCAGGTGGTGTACAGGCTGGCTGCAGTCAGGCCCAGTGCCCTGAACATATAGATGCTTGGTGGATTTCTGCTCCCTGGCTATCTGCCTGCCTGCCTGTGCCTATCTGATTACCCACACTGCCCGACCTCACTTCATCCTCTGGGACCATACCTGGTGGATATCATCCATCCCGTTGCTTGCAAATTCAAAGATCAGGTCACTGGGCTGTAGGGTAATAGCCATGCTGTTTTCCCAGAGCGCCAACAGCGGGATTCGCAGGGCCCTCTGGACCTGCGGTGCTTTCTTGATGAAGAGATGTGCTCAGGTACCGTGGAGCCTAGAGCCTATCCCCTGAGCTGCTGTATGATAGTGGGTGTAGAGAGCTGGAGGAGGCGGTGGCCTAAGCCAGGCTCAAGGCTGCATGCTGGGCTGGGCCAACTGCAGGAGTGACCTAGGGAGAAAGGAGAGATGGGGACAGTGGGTAAGTCACCTTCCTTGCGCTCTGTTGCCAGGACAGCTGGCAAACCAGAGAGACCCCGCCACTGTGCCAGGGCAGACTGCCAGTAGAGGGATGGCCAAAAGGGGAGGACAACGGGTAAAGAAGGGAAAGAGAAGAAAGGAGGCAGGTAAAGAAAGAGGGAAAAACAGCAAGTCAATGCAATGGCCTCCAGTGGGAAGTGGCTTAGCCTTGGTGCCAGTCTGGGTCACCAGCACCTGTACCTCATACTAGCCCCGAAGACATGTGGCCTCCCTCCCTCCCTCCCCGCCCCCTTCCTCTGGAGAAGCTGCCAGACAGAGGGACTTTGGCTGTCCCCACCCTGAAGACAAATTCCCAGGGCATGGCCACTGGAGAAGTCGGGGTGCCCCCCCCAGCTGCATGGAGGGGGCAGTAGCATGAGGATCCCTACAACGTTCTTGGCTTGGGGAAGAATTGGGTGTGAGGGGGTGCAAATGGGGACACCTGGGTGTATAGGGTGCTCTTCCCAACTCTGCCTGGCTCCAGTCAAGTTAAGCTCAGTTTACCTTGGGAGTAGGAAGAAATGCCTCGCTGTGGGCGTTGTGCTGTATCAGAGCCAGCAGTGGCCTAACTCTGCTCTTAGAGATGGGACTCTCAAACGAGGCCACGCCTCCAGAGAGCCTGGAGACAGAGGGACAGGTGGGCCAAGCCCTGTGTGTTCCTCAGCACCCTCCCTCCCACCGCCTGCCAGAAAGGATGGCCTCTGTGCTCTATGTGGGTTTGTGTGCTTCGTTCAGCTTTGCTTTCAGTTTCAAGACTGAACTGTCACCCTGGGAACTTGCAAGGAGAGCCCCCACTTGGGGAGGGGCGGGTGGAACCTTCCCCATCCTCCAGGGCCAGCTCAGGCCCCCTTTTCCAGGAAATCTTCTGTGTCTGCTGCAGCCCACACACGCCTCTTATCTCCCTGCCTCCCGCACTGGTGGTCTGTACCTGGATGTTCCCATGGCATCCAGGCCTGCAGTCGTTTCCCCAGCCTCAGCTTCTCAGGACTGTCAGTGCTCTGGTGGCCCATCCACTGTCAGCGGTGGTCATGGTCATGGTCACAGCCATGCCTGCCTCCCAAGGCCCTAGCCCGCTCCCACTTCCCTCCTGCCAGCCTGCACTGCTCCTCCGCCCCCGATGCTTGGGTTTCTCCCCTTCCAGGCACCACGTCCTTGGCCCTTCAGGTTCTGTTTTGTGCGTGTGGATGTGAGTGTGGGTGGGTCTACAAACAGCCTGATTCAACTGTGAGTACCTGAAAACTAGGGTCCACGCACCACAGTAGGAGTGACACAACCCCACGTCCTTGACACTCCCTTGGCAGTGCCAGTGTGGCAAAACCTTCTCCCGGCTCAGAAAGAAATGAGGAACTTCAGAGAGGGGTAAAGAGGAGGAAAGGGAGGGGGACCACGGTGGTGACCTCCCTGATGACCACTCTGCCCCACAGGAGACACCCAGGCCTCTCCCACTTCCTTTCCGTTAGCCCACAGGGCTGGCCCCACCCTCTCCCCGCCCCCACCCTCACCGTCATCCTGACACCTTTCCACCCACCCCGACAAAAAGTCTGGAGAAGTTGGCTCAGCTCAACTCAACCTGTCAGGTCTGAGTTGCTCTTCTGGCAAATGAGAGACAGAGCCCTGTTAGGTTCACCCCGGTGGCAGGACAGCATGCGGCACTGGGAAAACACGTCCTAACCCTGGGTCTGCTCCTCCCACCCCCACCCCACCCCCACCCGACCCTGCCAGTGACCCTTCTCCTGTGGCCTGCGAAGCCTCCCAGGGCCATTTATGCTTGGAAGGTCTGTCCACCCCCTAGCCTAAGCGCCCCGAGGCCCGCATTCCGCAGCAGCTCCGCCCTCCCACAGGCGGCTGTCTGCCCCCAGGAAACATTCTCATACTAATCAAATGAAAGGCGATCACTTTCACCTAATCCCACTTTGTCTAAACAAGAAACTCCTGTCTGCCCCCTCTCCCCCAAGGTCATTGCTATGGCCCTTCCCTCCAGGTTTGCTCATCTCTTTGGCTTCTCTTCACAGATTACGATTTCATTTTTGCAAGTTTATTGCCAGTGTTTTCTCCTGGGGTAATTCTATGCACCTTCCTTACCTCTCCCGAGTTAGACAGCGGCTTCCTTGAAGGCAGGGACAATTGTGTTGGTTATTTTTTTTTTTTTTTGAGACAGAGTCTCACTGTGTTGCCCGAGCTAGAGTGAGTGTCGTGGCGTCATCCTAGCTCACAGCAACCTCACACTCCTGGGCTCAAGCGATCCCCCTGCCTCAGCCTCTAGAGTAGCTGGGACTACAGGCATGCGCCACCATGCCTAGCTAATTTTTTCTGTATATTTTTAGTTGTCCAATTAATTTCTTTTTTTTTTTTTTTTTTTTTGAGACAGAGTCTCACTCTCTTGCCTGGGGCGAGTGCCGTGGCGTCAGCCTAGCTCACAGCAACCTCAAACTCCTGGTCTCAAGTAATCCTACTGCCTCAGCCTCCCGAGTAGCTGGGAC